>JZKD02S1012278.1:472971-521537 GCA_000966675.3 Picea glauca
AAATACTAAAATGAATAAAGTGGAGAACAATAAGGTGAAACCCAAGTATATTTATGGAAATTATATCATGAAAGGTTAATGGGGTGATGAAATGTGAAGAATGATGAAGGGAAAGGTGGATGAGAATAGGACATTTCTGAGCCCCAACAATCGCGTCCCATGGCCTCTCTGGTACTGGCAATGGTTGATAAAATTGTGTATTTTTTCTTTTCCCCTTTCAGTGCTGGAAAATTCTACATTTTTTTACAAAATTATTGACATCCATCCTCATCCCTGGCCAATAATATAAAATTTGCAGTTGCACAAATATTTTTTCCTAGCCAAAATGTCTAGCCAATCCTCCACTATGTTTTTCCTTCAGAAGATTCTCTCTCATAAAACTCTTCGGGATACACAACTAATTTCCTTTGATTAATAATCCATCCTGGATTAAGTATTCAATCCATTGGCTTTTGTCTCTCAGAACATGATTTTCACATGCTTCATAAGCGTCCTTGAACTCTGTATCATCTCTATACATATCCTTAAGGATATCAAAACCTAAGGTCTTCACACGAAACTACTGCAGAATAAAAAATTTCTTGCTCAATGCATCAACAACCTTGTTAGTAGTTCCATAAATGTGCTTTATAACAAAAGTAATTTTCTGCATAAATTCAACCCATTTTGCATGTTTCTGATTCAATGTTTCCTACCTGGTTATGAATTGTAAAGCATGGTTGACGCTATACAAAACGAACTCTTTCGGAACCAAGTAGTGCCTCCATTTCTTCAGTGCCTGTATGATTGCATAAAACTCTTTGTCATACGTGGAATATTTCATTTTGGCATCATTCAACTTATCACTGAAGTATGAAATTGGTCTATTGTCTTGATTTAAGACTGCTCCAACCACAAATCCACTTATGTCACATCTCACTTGAAATGTCTTACTAAAATATGAAAAAACTAGAATTGGTTGTCCAGTTATCTTCTTCTTTAATAACTTGAAACTTTTCTCTGCTTCCTCTGTCCAATGAAAATATTTATGTCGTTTCTTGACTGTGTCCATCATTGATGCAAAAATTCCACTAAAATTTATGATGAACTTCTTGTAAAAACTAGCTTATCCATGGAAGATTCTGACTTCAAAGATATTCCTCGGTGACGACCATTCTTTTATCGCTTTTAAATTCTTAGGATCCATCTTCAAATCATTTGAAGAGATCACAAAACCTAAATAAACAATCTCTTTCTTCATGAAATATGACTTCTTCATATTTATCAACAATTTCTCTTGCTACAACCTCCTCATCACTAGAGTTAGGTGTCTCAAATGTTCTTCCTCGGTCTTAATGAAGATCAATATATCATCAAGATACACAATTACAAACATTACAATGAAATATTTCAAGACTTCGTTCATCAATCTCATGAAAGTACTTGGCGCATTCGTCAAACCAAACGGCATGACAAGCCATTCATACAACCCTTCATCTATCTTGAATGTTGTCTTCCATTCATCACCTTCCCTCATTCAAATATAATGATATCCACTTTTCAAATAAATTTTTGAAAAAATATTTGCTCCACTCAAGCAAAATCCATCAAGTCATCCATCCTCGATAAAGGAAATCTATACCTGATGGTCATTTTGTTTATAGCCCTCGAGTCAGTACACATTATCCATCCACCATCCTTCTTTGGACTTAACACTGTTGGCACAACGCATGGACTCAATCTTTCTCTGATCAACCCTTTGTCCACCAAGTCTTAGACTTTCCTCTTAACTTCTTCATTCTCCTGCAACATCAGTATGTATGTTGCTTTGTTTGGAAAACTCACTCCTGGTATAAGGTCAATGTGATGGCTTATACTTCTGATGGGAGGTAACGAACAAGGTAAATCGTTCACCACTATATCAGTGAAATTCTCTAGCATTTCCTGAATTTCCTCTGGTAGATATTCTATCAAAGTACTAGTCAAAATGACTATAGGTTTTCTCACCACAACAAATTGCATGTCTTCTTATTTCTTGACTTCATCCAGAAGTTCCTTCCCACTCATGAGATGTATAGTATTTCTTGCTTCTTCTTTCACCTTCTTGTCTTCAATTGGAAACAACATATGTGTCCTACCATTCTTCTCCAAGGGTTTTGTGTTCTTTCTTCCGTCATGAACAACATTTATGTCATATTTCCATGGTCTCACCAACAAAATATGACAGACATCCATGGGAATAACATCACATAAAATATCATCTCTGCATCCCCCTATCTTAAATTCAACTAAACATTTTTTAGTGACTGTTTCCTGATGTCCTTTTTGCAACCACGAAACCTTGCATGGGCTCGGATGTGAAATTGTCTCCAATTCTAGCTTCTCCACCATTTCTGTGGATAACAGATTATCTATGCTTCCATTGTCCACAATTACCTTGCATACCAGGTCCTTGGTCTTTCAAGCAGTTCTGAACAAATTGTTCCTTTGGACTGGATTCTCTATCTCTTTTTCTGGCTTCAAGAGAATTTTCCTCATAATTAAGGATCTTCCACCTTCTGCATCTTCTGCCTCAACATTTCACCTTTGCGCTTCTGAAATTTGAGCTTCACCTCCTCCATCCATTTTTCTTTCAAGACATTCAAAAGAATTGTGTCCTATCTTTCCATATACAAAACACTTTATTTCACTTCCTCTGCCTCTTCCTCTTCCTTTGGCTCGAGGAAAATTGTTCCTATCAACATATTGTCCTCCTTGTGAGCTTCCTCCATTTTATGGGTGGTTATGAGGTTTCTTTTCTTCATCATTGGGCTTCTGTACTCTATCCTGGGAAATTTTGTTTCCTCTACTCTGACTTCTGCCTCTTCCCCTTTGACCTTGCTTTTGGGCCAACTTTACTTCTGCCTTTGAAGCAATTTGATAAGCATCTTCCACATTCCTGATTGTTACCATGCTCATCTCATCTTGGATTTCATATCTCAAGCCATTCATGTAAATGGCAACATTTTCATTATCACTCTTATGACTACTTGCTCTGATATTGAGTCTGTAAAATTCCTTAGTGTATTCCTTCACTGTCATCCCCTTCTGTCTCAAATTTCACATTCTTCGAAACAGATTAATTTGGTAATCTCTAGGTATAAACTTGGATTTCATCTTTCCAACCATCCTATCCCAAATTTTGATTCATTTTTTACCTTTGCAACACCTGTCAGCCTGTAGTTCATCCCACCACAGTGTTGTATGCCCTTTTAGTCTAGTGAAAGCATGTTTTACTTTCTTATCCTCTTCGATATCCTCATAACTGAAGTATTTATCCAGAGCTCTAAACCAATCTAGCAGCTCTTCAACATCTAATTTTCCTTCATACATCGAGATGTTCATTTTTTCTCTGGCCCCTATTCTTGCAATAGCTCTGAATAGACATTATTCTGTAGCATCTTCGACTACAACTTCTTCTTTGGCTCTTGCCTCATTTTTTCTTTCGACCTCACTGACATCTCCAGTATCAGTTGTTTGTCTTTGTGCTATATTCATAGAATCCAATCGAGCATGAAGTTCTCTCATTTTCCTTTCCACATCTGGATTGGTCATGGGTCTATCTTGACATCTTCGTGGTAGCATTATTTAAATTTGTTCCATGCAGAATTTACATCACAACTTGTCATATGTCTCCCTTTGCTTACATAAAACAATGATTGTACGCTCTGATACCACCTGGCGCAACACCCCTACCTTAGTAGGTTTTGCATGACCTCTTGGTCTAAGGATCATTCTCAATCTCCCTTGAGCCGAAATGGATCCTTGATTCCCAATTGGAATATTAAACACGTATAACCGCAAGTCCTTCTTAGAATTTATGCCTGTATGAGAAAGCACTAGGTGCAAACCTCCACTCCACATGACCAACCAATGTGATCACTACCTTTACCCGAAAAGGTGTTTTAGGTTTTGTGACTTCTCCATATCTATTGTAAGTCCCTCTAACTCCTTTGACTCCCGAAACCCCAAAAATGGGCTAATGGATCTTTAACCCCTCCTTTATGCCTCAACCATGTGACCTCAGTCATGTCCTAGGGTCCACCTCCAAGTGCATCGGGATTTTGTGACTCGTGAGTTCACGATGAAACCTCTTCTCCCTTTTCCATGAAGTCTAAACCCGTGACTTCTCCTTCTCATATTGATGACCCTGAGCTTCCCACGATCCGATGGTCCAAATTGTATCGGAATTTTGTGTATCGGGATTTTGTAACTCAAGACCTCCAAGTCACGACCTTATCCACACTCCAACTCCCAAAATGCCAAAATCTGAAATCACAAGATCAATGACTCCTGTTGATATAGATATAACGACAACTATTCCTCTTGAGCTTGTGAGTGTTGACAGACATTCAACCTTAAATTCTCCACTGGTCCACTGGATCCAACAGTTCATGGCGAATCGATAGTTCTCATTCTAATAATTTCAGTCGTTTGTTCGATTTCTCAATACTCCTGGTCAAATAACTCGACACTTCCTTCTGAGCTATATTTCTATGAGGTGACTTCATCCTTCATATTCCTTAGAACTCTTAGAAGCCTCTATCCTTCCTGAGATTGGTTCTTATTGCAAACTCAAGGATTCTAGGGAATCATGTCGGAACTCCTTGAGGCTTCACAATAATCTCTAATTATCTGAACTTCTCAGTTCTGCGCACTCCTTGTGACAGTATCTCTTCAACCACTCACTAGGTTGGAAAATTCTAAGACTTCAAATGGTCTACACACACCTTACACGACTCTGTGCTATACTCGCACTTATGTTGGTATGAGAACAATGATATCTCTCCTGAGATTTTCTAAGGTAAAACTTAGAACTTGTCAACGCACTCCTTGCAAACTTTCACTGCGCTACTTGCAGGAATTCTCAGGACGAGAAACAATTGAAGCTCATACTCTCCCTCTCAAATATTTCATACATTCAACATGAAATCATACACACAATGCATTGAAACAAAATGCATAACAGAGCATATGTGAAAACTGTAAACATACCATTCAATAGATGCAAACAATATTCATCACAACACCATGACATTGAGTCAAATAATTCATATATTAACTCAAGTGATTTTGTACATGGGTTCAATAGCAACAACTATCTGCTTATACAACTTATACAGTCTTTGTTCTTCTCTGCTCTCTCTTTCTCTACATATCTATAGCTTAGTTACAATGAGAATAATAATCTTTCCATACAATACATACGAGGGATCTTTTTATAGTTTTCCCTCCTACAACTCTATTCTATCAAATCGAAATAAAGTCTACAACTACTTTACATTTATTACAATAAATGCCTCCAACAAATAGATGAGAGCAACCGCTCATGATCTGGATTACAATCTCCAAACCATAAAAGAAAACATATGTTTTCCAGATATTACATTAATGTTTTATCTTTTCAAATTCAAAACATTCTCAAAATGTGCGTTGGTGCATATCCATCTATCCTTCTGCTTTTTTACTCGCTTACGATGCTCCTGCATCACATCATGTTAATATTTGTTTTGTAAGAATTTTAAAATAGAAAAATATTTCCAATCTAGATCCCTTCTCTTCAAGGAGTTAATGAAGATATTAAACAAGATTTTAAACACATAGAGATTATTAAAACAAGCTCATATCTAGCCTTACTATATTAGTTGTTGGATATTTGGTTTTCATTGATTTCAACCCTAGTCTACCCTAGAACACGCCTCGAAGCAATTTGGGAAGCATCTAGAAGTGATGGGTGTGCTTGAAGAAGTATCCAAAGTGGTTGCCTTATGGCATAGCTTTCAGTATGGCCCTCACAGGAAGATGATTTGAAGAATTCTACAATATAGATAAGCTCTATGTTCCTAAAGGTGAAATATTGTAGCTTATCAAAGAGGTTCGCACATCTAAATTTGCAAGGGATTTTGGTGTTGGGAAGATAGTTGCCAACTTACAAAGGTACGTTTATTGGTATAGAATGAAAAAATATGTATCTTGGTTTATTAGAGAATTCATATTGTGAAGTACCAACAAAATCAATTTCTAACAGGAATCAACATTTATATCATGCCTTACCTATACCTACTAGACCATGGGAAAGTATTTCCATGGATTGCATGAAAGGTTTTCCAAGAACTAGGATGAGACAACTCTCCCATGGATTTCATGGGAGGTTTTCCAAGAACTAGGATGAGACATGATTAACTATTTTTGGTAGTTGATAGGTTTAGGAAGATGTGCATTCTCATGATTTATGAAAATACCATCAAGGGACAATATGTCACAAACATGTTTCTTGAAAAGGCATAGATTCAATTTGGGATACCAAGGAGCATCATCTTAGGTAGAGACACTAGATTTCCCAGTGCCTTTTGGACTACACTTTGGGAGAATATGGACACTAATTTGAAGATATATACAACTTTCTATTCACAGACAAATGGGGAAAAAGAAGTAGTGAACAAGACATTGGTTCAAATTTTGAGGGGTTATCATCATAAGAATATAAGAACCTATGATGGAAATTTGATTCATATTTAGCATTATTATAACAAATAAGTACACACTTCCACTAATAAATCCCATTTTGAAACTTTCTTTGGGAATTTTCCACCTTCTCCCATAGGTGTTATATATGGACAACAAGGAGTAGTGCAACATACCTAGTTTAATTATGCATAATGTAGATATGAATGTGGCTATGGCTAAGTGATGTAATATGAGAAATTTATTTTATATTTTTAACAAAAATAATGTGCTACTAGATGCTAGGAAATGGAAAAAGATGGGGGACGATTTATCAAAAAGATAGGGGAAATTCCTAAGAGTGTCTAAGGGGGGTCCAAGGGGGAAATGGTTCATGGGTATTGATCCAAACCCATATTTCTGAATTATATTATCATTTGGGGAAACCTTTTATTTTTGTTTGAGTGTGTGATATCCCAATCATTAAACTCATGTAATAGGGTGGGTGTGAGAGTCACATCCAATAGTTATTGGAAAGAATGGGGAAGAAGCAATCTGCATTGGGCAGAGTAAGTATTCAATTGTCTTATGAAAATAGAGGAAATATGTATGGGATGATACAAGACATTTTTTACATATTCAGTTGGTCATGGACAATAAGCAGGAAGCAATGAAAAAGAGCACCATCTCTAGAGAAAGAAGGATGGGAGAATTTAGGATCATGTTGGAGCATATTGGAGAGTATTGGAGCTGGAAATTGAAGAACCAGGTTGTCATGTCTAAAGAGTTAAATTGTGAGTGACTTTCACTATAACATCAAGTGTGGTTGTTGGTTGTTGGTATTTTTCCTCACAATGAGTTCCTTGAAGTTCACAACAGAGACATTCATAGTTTCATGTGCCATAGAGACCCTAATAAATGAATGGGATGCCTGATGGAATGAGAGATGTGAAAGGGTACATTCCTTGGGTTGGGTAGGCCAACGGGAAGAAAGCTAGAAGGAATTCAGGATAGATGTAGGATAATACCAATGGGTTATGTGATAGTGAGTTGGGAGTGGACCGTGAGAGGCACCATTCTTTTGTGGATTACTAGCCCCAGCTCGGGGGTGACTTGTTGTTGATATCTAGAATAACAGGTCTATGGTTGGTTGGAACATCCTTCTCAAGCAGTCGGTTGCATAAAAGTTTTATAAAAGATAAGTGTTTATTTATTTCTTGAGTTATTTGAAAAGTTTAATTATTGTACTTAACTCTATGTATGTGAATGGTTTATTGTTGTTGTGATTATTTCATCATATATATAGTTATATATAATATATATTAAATAATATATCTATCTATATATATATATATATATTGTATTGTGATGGCTCTTCAGTTTCGGTTATCGACTTTCCTGCTAGGGGCTAGGTTTTCCACAAGAAAACTATAGCCCCATAGGCACTATCCTTCTCCTCTATGGCCTGTCGATTTCTGAAGATCCTATCCATGTCCTAATGCCCAAAGGAAATGGACCTACCCCCCACGTACAAAGGATTCCCTCTTTGACACATTGACCTCACAGACGTTATCCCCTCTCTCAGTTAGTAATCTTTTTCCTTTCCCCTGATCCATCGCTTCTTTCATTTTTAGGCCCCAGAAGAGCTTTTACTATCATTTGTTTTTGCACCACCCTACCCCTTCCTCACTTATTTGGTTGGATGCTTAACTCTTTGAGGCCCAGACATCTAAAATGGATCCATTACCTGAAGAAGAGGAGTTTTTGGACTTCTCTGAAGATCTTCTTCAGGGCTTGGATATATGGACCACTACTCCGATGAGGTATAGACATCACTCACCTAACCCTCATTCAACTCTTGACATACTATCTCACTTAGAAATCACATATCCTCCACAGACTTAGTGTTAGGCAACATCATATCCCTCCTTCTCTCGACATGATGGATCTATAATTCCCTCTTCCTCCTTAAAGGATATCGTACCCCCATCTATCTCCCCTCGTACTTTCCCCCTCCATCCCTCCCCAAATAGGCTGGTATATTCCATTCCCCTTCACAATTCCTCTGAAACCACCTTCCTTTCATCGATTTCCCCTTCTCTTATATACTTTATTTTGTAACAGCCACAAGCGGTTTTGTCTCTAGGAGTTTTTGCCAACAGTCTCACCATAGAGAAATTTATGTCAGGAAAACCCTTGCCAACTTTCCAATCCACTTTATCATCATCTAGTGGAATGGACAAACCTCGTAAAATTAAAAAATGTCTAAAACACAAAATTGGGCCCATAAATATAAACCTTGGAGAAGGAATCAAGATAAATGAAATTGTCACCATGCAGTAGAACACTTTGGTGGGAAGGTTTGCCAACAAATTCCCTTTGCCAAACTCACTCAAAACCTAGTCAGTGTTGACTTTTGAGAAACTCCTCAGGTATTCTCGAACTAGCCTAGTTCCTTTTAAAGGTTGTCTAGCTTGGATTTTTAAGTCAGATGCAGACACAAAAAAATCCTTGTAGGTAGATGGCACTATGGGAGTCAAGATCTCTACTTGAAAAGTTGGACGCTTGAATTCATTGCATCTTCTGATATACTAGATATCACTCCAATATGGGTACACCTACCAGGAATTCCTATTATGTTCTGGACATAGAAGGTCTTTCATGAAATTGGTTTAGGCCTTGAATTCTATTACAAGGAATTATTCTCCTTCTTTCAAACAAGATACATGGCTATGGAAATAATTCTTGTTGGCCTAAAGATTTCCAGTAGGATAGAAAAAAATATATCCATTCAAATCTAGGGTCACACCTTCATACAAGAGCTAGAGTATGAAGGAATTTCTATACGATGTGGACGTTGCTACATATATTGGCATCTGGCAAAGGAATGCTCCCTGTAGTAAAAAAGGAGAATGTGGGTTAAAAAGACAACACCAACACTTCGAGTAGATATTCCTCCTCTCCCTCCAGACACGAAACCTCCATCTCAGACTCCTGAAAATTCAATTTCACCAGAACATGTCCCATTGGTCTTAGAAGTAGACAAACAACCAATATATCCTTCTCCATAGGCCGCAAAAATGGGTTTGCTTACTTCTTATCCCATCCCTCTTTCTCCTTCATAGTATTGCTTTGGTGGTAATGATACTAGGCTTGTTTCTATTGAAAAGCACCCATTAGACATTTATTTTCTAGTTGGCCTCTCTGGTATCTCCCTTCTTGGTCCAGAACCCTTTATCCATATATCTCCTACCTTTATCCCTGACCTCCCTTTTCCTCCTTTACCCTCCTCTTCCCCCTCTCCTCCTTCTCCCCTAACACCTCCTCCTCCCCTCCTTCAAATTACAACCTGAGACCCTAATCTCAACTATCTAAGGAGCCTCCCCCCCTACCCAATATTTATGGAGGTCTTGGCTATTTATAGGACCTGGATAAAAAAAACCCAACAAAGAGGAAGGAAATCCTACATCTCATAGGATCATAAACAAGCACACTCTCAATTTCGAACCAGGAAAAAAAATCTACTTATGGGGATCTTATAACATTGTCCCCCTCTCTGAGGCCTCCATGATCATACTCTCTCACAACCATTGAGGGATTTCCAACAGCCTCAAAAATATTGGCATTGGGCAGGCTAGTCGACCTGCATAATCCTACTATACTTATGCCACATGAATCAATGATGGAAGGAGATTCAACCATAACAATTCTAGCATCCTCCTTCTCAAAATGGTCATTCATGAACTTGGATGAAAAAGGCATCTCCGGGGGTATTCTAACCGGTTGAAGGAAGGATTATATTCAGCTAAAACATTCACAGGCCTTTTCAGAAGTCTTGGGCACTTCACTCTACTATCCTTCATATAGTCTCTCATTTATTTATATAAACATATATGGTCCATATGTTGATAGAAATTATTTCTCACTCAAATTATTTCACTCTCCTCTTCTCTCCTTCAAAAACATAATTGTCGAGGGGGACTTAAATTTCACCATGCTTTTGATATCTAGGGTTCTTCAGCACAAATTGATCCACTTGCATATTTTTTCATAAGATCCTTGAATACACAAAATTTCTCAACATACAACCAATAAGGTATATCTCCACATGGCGGGACATGCACACTGGAGAAGATATAATTGCCAAGCACCTAGATCGCTTTCTCATCTATAAACCTCTCATGCAAGATTTTTTTTTTTGTCACCAATGGGTCTCTTCTGGTGGAGTCTCTGACCACTCCCCCGTTATCTTTGAACTAGCCCCTGATTCAAAAACTCCCCCCGTCCCCTATAAATTTAACTCGATATGGTTGGAGGATCAAAGCTATCTAGACCTTGTAAAGGAAATGTGGGTTCCACACAACGACTCTAGGATAGAATCCCCCTCCCCCCATTCAATTCTTGGCAAATTTAAAGAGAATAAAAAAGGATACCATATCCTAAAACAAGGAAAAAAAATAGAAGGAAAATCAGGCTTTACAGGAAATTGAAAAACAACTTTAGTCCTAGATGGATCAAGAAGTGGCCCATTCCTTCAACAAGGATAAAAAATCCCAGATCCTCCTTCTAGAAAAACAAAAAAACAACATTCTTTTAGCTAGAAAAAAGGAATGGCACCTGAAGAGAAGAGAACTCTGGCTAATTGCAGGAGATGAAAACTTGAATCTCTTTCACCAATTTGAAAATGGAAGAATGTCCAAAAACTCAATTTGTTCAATCTAGAAAATGAACATATTGGTAGCCAACAATTTCAAGGATTTGGTAGACCAAGGTATTTCACATTTCCAAAACCTTTTCAAGGAATATTGGAGATCTACCATTGACTCCATCCTAAGGGTTACACATCTCTTTCCAATATTTATAAATCAAGAACAAAATGATCAATTAATGGTTGAAGTATATAAAGATGAGATGCATAGCATTTTACACATCTTTCGGAAGTATAAAATTCCTGGACCTTGCGGCTTCCCATCCAAATTCTACAGAGGCACTTTTGAAATTACAAGGGATGATATTCTCAAAACCATTGAATACTCTTGATCCACTGATCGAATTATAGGCCCAATCAATACTACCTTCATAGCTCTCATTCCCCAAACTTTGATAATCCCCAAACTTTTGACCAATTTCTCCCTATATCCCTCTACAATAGAATCTACAAAATAAATGCAAAGATCATAGCATTTCACTTATAATACATACTCTCTTATAACATCTGAAGTGAACGATTTGGGTTTCTACAAGGCAGAAATATTCATCAAGCCATAGGGCTCACCTAGGAAGATTTACACTTAGTACACATTGGAAAGAAAAATACCATTGTATATAAAGTGGATATGGCTAAATCCTTTGACCGCATTATTTGGCTCTACATCATCCTCCTTTTTATTCACCTAGGATTCTCCCTCTCTTTTTTCACTTAGATTCTCAACTTCATTTTTAGCACATCCATTTCCAGCCTCATAAATGGCTCTTCTCCCCCCTTCTTCAAGGAAGAGAGAGGGATAAGACAAGTATGACCCCTCTCCCACCTAAAATTATAATTAGGACGATCTCAAATGTTGTTTCTCAAGGAAACTTCAAAGGCATACAAATCTCTACAACTTGCTACCTCGCAAATCTACTTTTTGTAGATGATATTCACATCTTTTGTGAAAGAAATCATTTATATCTACAAAACCTAAAAATAATCCTAGATATTTTCTACCTCTCTACAAGAATGCAAATAAATATGGGGAAATCATATCTCCTTTCTTGGGGCCTAAATGATTAGGAAAAAATCGTGATCACAACACTTCTAGACAATCAGTTCAAAAAATCTTTTAGGGGTGTAAAATAGTTGGGCTTCTCCATTAAGGAAAATGTGTACAAAAATATGGATTGGTCCTGGCTGCTTGAAAAAGTAGAGCAAATGATTCATATATGGTGTAACAGGTGGTTATCAAGAGCCATATGACTATTCCTACTCAATTCCATCATTGATGCAATCCCAATTTATTGAACCTCTCTCACCTAGGTCCCAAAAGGAGTATTACAAAGGATAAATCAAATGTATCTATGCTTCCTTTGGGATAGGAAGGATGATCCTAGACCTTTGGTTCTAGCATAAAAAAATCCATCTCAAAACCAAAGCAACATGAAGGATGGGGTATCAAAGACATCACAATATTTACTCGTGCACCAATGGAAAACAATTCCTGAAATCTAGTGGAAGGAATAGGGATATGGCACAGAATCATCAAGGAAAAATATTTCCCATAGACATCCCTCATGGATTGTATCCATTCCACCAACAAGTCCTTTTGAAAAGGAACTATTGTCTAGAAATCCCTCATCAATTCTTTCTCTATCATCGATGATTGGCTCATCTGGAAATTTGGAAATAGCTCTAACATCTTGATTGGGAAGGATCCTTGGATAGGATGCTCCAACGAACACTTTCTCCCATTAGACCTCATACACTATTTCAATCAAAAGGGATACTTCTATTTAAATCAAGTTGGCCATAGAGATTGTACCATTGGAGAAATGATATGGCTCTTTGGAGAGAAGTTGAGTTTGAAGGACCCAATGATCCCTATATGGACATAATTTACCCATACTTTAAGAATCTCTCTTGTTCATCTATATGATCAAGAAGACAAATTAATCTATTCCTTCAACCTGAGTGGGAAATATTAACCCAAACTGGGGTACACTGCCTAGTTTCAAGATACAAACTTGGACCCTCCACCATGTTGGGGAAATTCTCTATGAAGATTAAATAGCCCCCCCAAAATCAAAACTCTTCATGTGGATTATCCTACAAAACAAGGAACCAACCTAGGAAAAACTCCAGAAGAACCCCTTCACTAGGCCAAGTAGATGTACCTGTTAGCACTAGAATTTGTTCTTAGAATTATTTAAGAACACGCCTAATACCGATAAGAATTTGAAAAAAATAAATCAATTTAAATTGGTTGGATCAACAAGAAATAACAAGAAAGAGGGCAATATTCTAGTTGTAGATTAGTGATCTACCATTGGTAATGGAGTCAAAACCACAACGAATATTGAAGGAAATCAAGATAAATATCAGTTTAAGAGCTTATATGATGATGATTAGAAGAAATAAGTGAACAAAAATAATAATTTCTACTAAACAGAGATCCTCTCTGCAGAATAGATTGAAAAATGTTTGAACAAAAACAATGATTAACAGGCCATCCAGAACAGATCCTTTGCTACTTAAGTATCCATTAATTAAAGGCATCCTTTGATCTGAAATACATGCAATATATTGAATCAAGAAGATAACAAGAAATGGGAAAACAAATAGGAGAAGATGATAAAAAACTCTCATGAATCTTTAATGGAAGAAATGTTAATTACAACAGGCCCTCAGGCTTTACAAATGAGCAACTAAAATCGCTCCTCCACCTCTCTCCTCTAGTGGATCATTAATACAACCCTTTCCTTCTCAAAATCCACTTCATATATAGTGAATTATATCTCTTTATTCTAAGGATATCGAAACAAAGGAGCTACATAGGATTCTCCTCCATTTAGGAATCTGTTACAACAGATTCCAACAAAAACATAACAAATTCCTATTTTTGTGGGATATTGTCTATTGTGATAAACTTCTTTTGAAACAGGTCATGTTGCTTGATCTGGAGATGGAAAACATGTCCCTCATGTCCATCTAACTCCTAGGAATATATTCGAATTTTCCCTGATAACTGGCATCCTTCCCATAGCTCGGATTTGTCAGATTGTTAGAGTTCGCAGTGCCTTTGACAACATGCGCTACGAACTTTCTTATAGGTGATGATTTTGAATTTTATCCCAAAATAAGAATAGGGTCGAGCCGATGTTTTGTCAAAAATTCAATGATAATATGGTTCTTCTCCACACAAAATTTCATAAGAACCCATATTGGCATTCAAAAGTAACGATCAAAACATGACTATGTTGTGCGCTAATTGCTACAAACTGTCCCAAATTACTAGTTCGCAGCGCCAATGAGTCCAGGCACTGTGAAATTTTCTATAGCAGGTTGTTTCACTTTTTCCAAAGTTTCAACACCTTAAAATGTATACTAGGAGTCTAGACATTCAACAAAACTTCATTATCTTGATATATAATTGGAGGAAAAACACCAAAACTACTAGTTATAGTTCAAAAATCATAACCATCACCAAAATATTGTAAATTCTTATCATAATTTTCAGTCCTCACAATATCCCCTCCCTTGTGAGTCTTCTTGTTTTGTTAACTATCCATAATCACTGCTTGAAGAATACTTTCTTGTCCAAAGCTTATACACCTCAATGGTATGAAATAGAGCACATTTCAGAAGGGAGGATAAAAGGTACAACCACTGAGATTTGTAATGAGATGAAGACAAGTAATATTTATTTGCTAAAACATGGTTTCAGAAGAATAAATATCAGTTTGTAGCGCCAATGAATAAAGCAGCATAAATATCATTTTGCAGCACCAATGAATAAAGAAACATAAATATTAGTTTGAAACACCAAAGATGTATGCAAATTAAGCTTGGTTCTACAAATGATTAATCATCTTCCTCTTGTTTGATAGGGGTCTCATTCAATTGGTTAAGAATGAGTTTCAAATGGATGCAAAATATGAGTTCTTCAATGATTATGGAACAAAGGGTTTGTAGTGCCAGTCTGTAGCGCCAGTTTGCAGTGCCAGTTTGCAGCGCCAAGTTCAAAATCAAATAGTGCACTTCAAGGAAACTATTAGAAATTATGTAAAAAAATCCTTTAAAATCTAATTAAATGAATGCGTTGAAAACCATAAAATTCCCCTTGACATGTTTCTTAGATGCAATAATGAAATATGAGTGCATGAGTTACTCATAAGTACGTTGTGAAATTTCCTGGTGAGTTGGAAGCAAATACACCTGACCATTTCATCTGCTAACATTGGCTCCACAAGGGATGGCATGATCCATGTGAGATTCAAAGAACATGTAGACCTGTGCTTGATACTGAGAACACACCTGCAACTTTAACCAAACTGAAAAATAAAAAATCTTGAAGCCATCAGTGTCTCCATTGAGCTATGGAGTCTTATTGTTATTATTCTTCTACAAACAACACCAAACTGAAAAAAAAAAATACTTGGAAATACGAGCTTATTTATATACATCCCTACTTCTATCCATCTCAATTGATTATCTCATGTATATAAAAAATTCCAAAATAATCGTTCGAGCAACAAATTGCTTGACCTGCTTTGATATACATTGCTAAAAATGTAAAAGGAAAATAATAGGTATAATAAAAATCCAATGAATAGTTGATACCTACTATTGTAGATAGGTAGAATACCAAAATCTGTAACCTTTGAAGTTTTGGAAAATAAGGACTCCATCAAATCTGCTATTTGATCATAGAACCCATGACAAGACATTTTCAGCTGATCCAAAGGAAAAAAATGCCACTATGATGAATCTAGTACATGAATAACACTATGATCCTCCTCATGCTTTAGTTGAAAAAAAGATGATTTATGAGTATCCTATGATGGTAATACTGCATCTTGTACTTGAACCATCATATCTACTTGTTGGCTCTCTACTTGCAGTGAAATCTCTTGACCAAAATTCAAGAACATATAACCTTGGATATCATCATGAACGAAAAAGAGTTGTTGATTTGTAGCATAAACAATAAATCATTGGGGAGAAACCACCTCTTATTCATTAAAATGATCACATGATGATTTCATAATAGGGTTTAAAAGGATCCTACTACGATCATCTGAAAAAGAATTGAAATATGAAAATGATGCAGAAAGTTGTCCCAAATATGATTTATGTTCATGGACATCCTCTTTTCCATGTACATGAAAATATTCAACCCATAATTAATATGAGATCTTTCCACAAACTTGAAGGTTGTTTTCAATCTCCTCTGCATCTATATACACCTGCTCTAAGGATGAAGACTTTCTCTCTCTGAGGAATAACACCAAAACAGGATGATGATGAGATGAAATATAAAAAAGCATGGAAGTAGCTTCATATGTTCAAATGTAATCAAGCATGCTAAGATAGAAGTTGTGGAATCTCTAGTTGAACTGGGTGACAGTCTCATTTCTCATATTCTTCAGGGCATAAAAATCAAATATACATTGATCAACATATTTGTTTTCACCCCAATATCTCAGGAATACACAATGAAAATCAGTCCAAGAACAAATATAAAAATCCTTCATATTTCTAAACCACAAAGTTGTTGATTATTTGGGTTAGTTGTCATTGATGTCAACCCTTGAAGAAAGTTCAGTAGTGAATTCCGGTAGAAAAAAGGTTTGGGTAATGGACCCAAGTTTGTTTAATGTATAATGGTATGAGTTTTAATATATTTGAAGGTAAGGCTATTCTATATGGATAGTATATTTCATTCCATTTCTAGTGGTATGTGGAACGTCACATAAATCCTCACGGTTACAGAGTTATGGCCATGTGAAGTTGGATAACCCTCATGAGTCATCTAGAAGCCCCAAAAGGTCAAAGTAGTCAAAGTGGTTGCAAAGAAGAAATTATTTAAATAATAAAGTGAAGTGATGAGTGTACTATAAGTCAAAGTGGATACAAAAGAAATTATTTAAATAATAAATTTAATGGAGAAATTACTAAGTGGACAAGTGGTTAGAATTGGGTTAGCCCTAAAATAAGGAAAGTGGATTAACATGGTTAGAAGGTAACCCCTTAAGGAAGCTACATAAAAGTATAAATGAGAGGAAAGAGTCTCTCTTTTTAATCACACTTTAGCATATTGAATATCTACATGCGACTGAGGTAACCAAAGGATATCTAAGCTGAATTTTAGAGGGAAGGTGAAGTAAAGAAGGCCGAAATGCAAGGGAGGATAAATTCTTTTGATGATGCTTTCTAAGGTATGTTATTTACAAGTCATCTCACCATTTTCGCAATAACATTTTTTCTAGAATGATTAGAACTGAAAACTTTGGCGGTTGTTGAGGAAACATATCCAAGTAGTTGTGATAATAATTTCATCTTTTGGGTCGTTGTATTTTTGGAGTTACACTCTGTGGTAAAGAACGTTTGTCGCTAGTCCCAAAACTAGTGTAAAATAGGTTTTTCGGGTAAAAACGTCATAACTTCTTCATAGCAGATCGAAATTCAGTAAGACCAAATGTATTGGTTATAGTACAGTCTAGAGTATTCTATGTACCATTTTCATATCCATAAAAAAAAATATGTCGTGCAGGGCACTCTCTACAAGTTCACTCTCTAGAATAAGCCAGAATTCCACAAGGTATGCCATTGTGTACTATTTTCAGATATTTATTCATTACAGGTACATAGTTATGATTATTTCAAGTTAGGGTTTTTGACTAATCCAAAATTACTCATGTGAGACTAAATTAAAGTTTGATGAAAATGTTAGTTTCTTGTTGTTAAAGTTAAGGAAGGTTTGCAGGTATGTGCTCATATACACTAGGTTTGTTACAGAGTTACAAATCATATTTGGATGATGAAATTGATGAGGGATTTTGGTTGAGGTACATGTTGGGTACTTGGTTGAGACAAGTAGTTTAGGAGTTGACACATACATGAGGTGTATAGTTGATGATGTTGGTACATCTTGATGAGTCATAGTTGATGATTAGTTGATGCATGATTGGTACATACTTGATACATGGTTGGAGGCACTTGTTAGTACTATTGTTGACATGTGGTTTGTGGATGATGTAGCATACTTGTCTTGGTATATTATTAGAAGCACATATTGATCTTGGTGATGATTATGAGTTGTTGTGTTATGTTTGGTTGATGCACATCTTGGTGATATTGTGCATATGGTTGAGAGTTGTCTTGGTGATTGATCTTGGTGAGTAGATCTGATTTGGTTGATAATATTGATGAGACAAATTGTTGTGATAGGTTGTTTGGATAGGTTATTGTGACAGGTTATTTTTACAGGTTTGGTGCATGGTTGATGCACTTGTTTATGGTACAAGTTGCGGTACAGGCTGATGTATGGTACATGTTGGCACACATTATTGGTACAGGTTTACAACAGTATATCTCACAATGATAGTGTGACAGTGGTTCCATCATTCTACTTCTACAGCAAGGCCGTTGGATGGGGCAAGACAGGTGGTTGTAGCCGGAGGACATAGGGGATTGTAGCCTCCTTCTTGTTGTAGCCATAGAATTGGGGAGTTGGAGCTTCCCTCGGCTTGTAGCCCGAGAAACTAGGGGGTTGGAAGCTACTTTCAGTTGCAGTTGGAAAACAAAGGAAGTTGGTGCTTCCAATGAATTTAATTATTAAATTCATATAAGAAAAAACATTATGTGGTTTTCTACCACTTTGGGTTTCCACATAAGAACACTAGTGTATTGTTTATGTGTATGATTTCTCATTTGTTCATTTTTTATTTACTGTGAAACTATTGGATGATAATGCTACATTGATATAACACTTGCATTTTATGGTTAAAAATGATTATATTTCCTTATTATTGATTAAACCCCCCTCTTATTAATCCAACAATTGGAATCAGAGCAGGTTCCTTTAGGAAGCAGTTTAACCACTAGATGGAGATCATGGATTATTTTGAGAATGGAGTACCACTTTTCAATGGTCAGAATAGTTTAAAGTATGAGATGTGGAGTGGAAGGACAAAATCATTTTTATAGAAACATGGGTATTATATTTGACTATCATTCATTATAGGATATGATAGTTCAAAAAGGGCAAAGACTGCAGCCAAGAAGGAATTGAAGAAGAATAAAAAAATAGCAATGGATTTCATTTGGGAAGGATTACCTAATACGGTAAGAGAAAAGGTTGGTAATTGTTCATTAGCTAAAGAAATTTGGGATAAGTTACATGATATATATTATTCACCCATCACACATTCAGAAAATGCCGAAGAAGATGCAGGTACAGATCAAGAAGAAATATGTTCACCATGTCAAACTGATTTAGAAGATGAAGAGTACATAATCAACAAAGGTATGTTGTTTTGCCTTAATTGTGAAAAACGTGGACATCTTGAAATAGAATTGATAATAGAGGGAAAACCCCCTACGGACTACACTAGGGTTATAAAGTGCAGGCAGAGATAACCGTCTAAAGTCTCCTACTTTTAACAACTATCTCAACATTACCCCACAATCATACATAAAAACCAAAGTATAAGGATCTGGTAAGCCTACCTTAAACTCCACGTCCAGTGTCGATCCCTTTGCACTCAGTTGTTTCTCGACTGCAGATATCCTCCCAAGGCTAACCTACATTCACCAAAATACAAACAAGAAACTACAAGCATGCATTCTATATACGGATTAGTTGGTTAGATATCATAACAAAAACACAAATAAATCATGAATATTGAAGACATCATTTGGCGGGACGAAAAAAGTATTTATTTATATTAATCTCACAAAGTCGCTTACAATATGATGCAGGAGCATCTCCCACATCAAGCGAGCCAGTGTGGAAGCAATTGGACAGTTGGACAAGAGCCAGCACAAATTTTGAAAATCACCTTGGAAGTTGTTGCGCAATCTTAAATGAGTCATTAAGAGAAGGCGCACTTGTATAATGTAAATGGACCTTGAGCCTTTAGCTCTCATCCTTAGTAGGTAGAAGGCATTTAAAGTAGTTAATGCAGGTAGATAGAAATTTGATTCCAGATTAGACAGTTTTAGAGCGCAAGAGGGAAACGGGATATAGACACCCTCATTGTGTATTGTAACATTATGAAGCAGAGAGCTGTGTAAGAACACCCATGTAACACCCATGTACATATATTTGAATTAATAGAAGAGATTGATTCAAATTCATGGTTTTTTTTCTGTTCTCTGTGTATTGATGATGAATGTTATGCTCATGAATGTTTGCTTCCTATTATACATTTGCTTTATATTCTGTGTATATGATTTCATGTTTGAGTTTGAAGTCTAAAAGGAAGAAGGAATGAGTTTCAATTGTTTCTCTATTTGAGTCGAGAGTTCCTACAAGGAGTGCAGTCGAAGTGTCCGCAAGGAGTGCATTGACAGAGGGTTCAGATAGTTAAACTTTTGTTCTCATTCACCCAAAGTGTAGTTGGGCATAGGAGCCGTGCAAGGGGTGCACGGGCCTAGTGAAGTTTTAGGGTTGTGGAGTTGAGTGAAGCATCGAGAGACTGCTGCTGTAGGTGTGCACAGAGTCGAGGGACTTCAACACTTCGACGTGGTTGAAGGTTTGTCGCAAGGAGTGCGCGCAAGAGTCTTTTCCAAGATTCAGAGTTGGGAAAGTTTAGGAAGGATAAGGCCTGTGAAGTTGTTGAAAGATAGCGCAGGGAGTTGGTGCGTGAAGTGTTTAAGTAGGCGTTGCAAGTTTGCGCGTAGATGAACAATTTTTCACGGAGGAAGACTTGGTTCATTTTTCAGAAAGCGTCAAGGAAGAAAGCGGATGGTCATTATTCTCCGAGGAGGATTCGCGATATACCGTGAGCCGTTAGATCTCACAGAGGTGCAGGGGAGATACGACGAAGTATTCCCACAGGGTTCAAAGCTTAGGAGGGGTAGAACCGTAGATCCGAGTTACAAGGACCATTGGATTTGCACGTGGAATCATGTATCGAGGTTTCATGGGTTGAAGCCCGTAAAATTGGAAATAGGACTCGCGAAATCACGAACCATGATATCCCGACAACTAAAGGAACAACGTGGGGCCACAGGAGTCAGAGAAGTGGACAGGTGGCACGCCTTATCGGGGTTTCGCAGCAAGAAGTCCCGAACTCATTACATCAGGATTTGTGATATCATGAATTTCGAAAAGTCGATGGGGTGAAGGCATTGAAAAGTCAACTTGCGTGTGTGTCAGAGTTTCAGATAATCGAAAGTTGGGAGTTGGTAAAGTGAGTTGCTTGACATCGTGAGTGTCGCATTCCCGATAGGGAAAATCCCGACAAGGTTAAGGAAAAGTCAACGTTGACTTATATCAGGTTTCGGGGATCTGAAAGTACAGCGCTCGACCACCGACCTCGCGAAGTAGCGAAGTCTGATCCCCCGATAAGTAAAGAGAGGGATCGCAGGAAGAGTTCTGTGAGTGCATATTTCTCGATGGGGAAATAGAAGGACCGGTTAGGGTTCTTTGGGCCGTGAGAAGGAGAAGATCCTGTGAGATGATGTGGACTTTCAACCTGCGGGTTGAGGCGTTGGTGTCAAGTGGTATCAGAGCACAGAAAGATTCTTTGCTTTCTATAGCAGAGAAGGAAAGAAATCACCATGTCGCCAAGGAGAGATAGGCAATCACCTGATCCAGAGGATAGGGAAATGTTAAGGAGAAGAGGCAGGTAGATGGCAGATCCATCCATGGAGAGACAAATGTGAGATCTCTGAGCAAGACTCGAAGATATGGAGACAGCGCAAAGACGCACAGTTGGTGCAGGGGATCTTAGTGATTCCGAAAGTGAAATAGAGGTTGAACACAAAGAAGAAGTTGCAGCTTAAGATGCATCAAATGAACATTTGATCAGAGCTATTGCCAAGATGGGTGCAAGAGAAAAGATGGACATTCCAGTTGACGAGGGAAACTTGGATGCAGAGGAGATTCTAGACTGGATTAGAGCTCTAGACACATACTTCAACTATGAAGATGTCGAAGAGGACAAGAAAGTCAAACATGCTATCACGAGATTGAAGGGACATGCAACATTGTGGTGGGATGAGCTACAAGCTGATAGATGCTGCAAGGGCAAGCAGAAGATCAAATTCTGGGATCGAATGATCGCAAATATGAAAGAAAAATTCATCCCCAGGGACTATCAAATTACTTTGTTCAGGAGGATGCAGAACCTGAGACAGAAGTTGATGACAGTGAAGGAATACACTGAGGAATTCTATAGACTGAACATCAGGGCAGGTCATCGGGAGAGCGATGATGAGAAAGTTTCCAGATATATGAATGGCCTGAGATATGATATCCAGGATGAGATGAACATGGTGACCATCCAAACAATGGAAGATTCTTATCAAATGGCTCTGAAAGCGAAAGAGAAGCTGAGCCGAAAGTAGGGTCAAAGAGGCCGAGGCAGAATTCAAGCCAAAGGCAAATCAATTGTCCAAGACAAGAATCAGAAGCCCAAGCAAGATTGGAAGAAACCTCAGACTCAAACAAAGAGAGGTGGAAGTTCACAGCATGGGCAATATGCTGAATCGAGAGGCCAGCATACTGAGCAGAGAGGAGATTATGCTGACAACAACACTTTTCCTCGTACTAGAGGTAGAGGAAGAGGAAGAGGTGGAGTAATCACATGCTTCACATGTGGAAAGAATGGGCACAAGTCTTACGAGTGTCCAGAGAAAAAGAAAGAGATTGGGGAAACTCACATTGCCGAAGCACAGAGGTGGGATGTTGAGGCAGAAGACACTGAAGGCGGAAGATCGCTCATGATGCGAAAAGTCCTTTTGACACCCGAGAAGGAGGTGGAGAGTTCAATCCAAAGGACCAGACTTTTTAGGACTGCTTGCAAGACAAAGGACAGAGTATGAAAGGTCATTGTAGACAGTGGTAGCATGGATAACCTCGTATCTACAGAGATGGTAGAGAAGTTGGAGCTGGAGACGACTGATCATCCAAGCCCATATAAAGTTTCATGGCTACAGAAAGGACACTAGGTAACGGTCACTAAACAATGTTTAGTTGAATTTAAGATAGGAGGATATAATGATAAGATCTTATATGATGTTATTCCTATGGACGTTTTTCATCCATTGCTGGGTAGACCGTGGCAATATGACAGGAATGTGATTCGTGATGGGCGAATGAACACATATACCCTAGAGAAGAATGGGAGGACACACATGTTGCTTCTGATAAAGGATAAGGAGGTGAAGCCGGAGGTAAGCAACACAGTACTTCTCATGAGTGGGAAGGAACTTATTACAGAGGTGAAGAAGAAGGAAGATCTGTAATTCTTTGTGGTCAGGAAGCCGAGGATTGTTTTCACTAGCACAAGAGTGGATGATTTACCAGAAGAGATTCAGGGACTGCTGGAAGAGTTCACTGATATAGTAGTGGATGAATTACCTCATTTGTTGCCATCGATTAGAAGTGTGAGTCATCATATTGATCTCATACCAGGAGCCAGTTTTCCAAACAAAGTTGCATACATATTGACACCACAAGAGAATGAAGAGGTTAAAAGGCAAGTCCAAGAGTTATTGGACAAAGGGTTAGTCAGGGAAAGCTTGAGTCTATGTGCTATTCCAATAGTACTCAGTCCAAAGAAAGACGGAGGCTGGAGGATGTGTACTGACTCGAGGGCGATTAACAAGATAACCATCAGGTACAGATTTCCATTACCGATGGATGATCTGATGGATTTCTTGAGCGGAGAAAAATACTTCTCAAATATTGATTTGAAAAGCGGTTATCACTAGATTCGTATGAGAGAGGGTGATAAATGGAAGACAGCATTCAAAACCAATGAAGGGTTGTATGAATGGCTTGTTATGTCATTTGGCTTAACAAATAAGCCAAGTACCTTCATGAGGTTGATGAACGAAGTCTTGAGGGAGTTCATCGGAAAATTTGTCATTGTGTATTTGGATGACATACTGGTTTTCAGTAAAATAGTGGCGGAACATCTGAAGAATTTGGCTACAGTGATGCAGAAGTTACAGCAGGAGAAGCTGTTGATAAATATGAAGAAGTCCTCATACATGAAGAAAGAACTCATTTACTTGGGATTTTTTATTTCTGTAGATGAGTTGAGGATGGATCCAGATAAGGTGGAGGTAATCAAGAATTGGCCATCATCGAAGAACATATTTGAGGTGAGAAGTTTTCATGGATTGGCTAGTTTCTATTGGAAGTTCATCAGGAATTTTGATGGAATTAGCGCAGCAATGATGGATACAGTGAAGAAAAGACACAAGTCTTTTCACTGGACAACAGAGGCTGAGAAAATTTTTAATCTTTTGAAGAGGAAAATTACGGAACAACCAATTTTGGTGTTGTCAGATTTCCAGAAGACATTTCAAGTGAAATGCGATGCAAGTGGATTTGCAATCGGGGTGGTCTTGAGTCAAGAGGACAGGTTGATAGCGTATTTCAGCGAGAAGCTGAATGAGGCAAAATTGAAGTACTCCACATATGATAAGGAGTTCTATGCTATCATACAGGCATTGAAGAAATGGAGGCATTACTTGATCCCGAAAGAGTTTTTCTTATACAGTGACAATCATGCACTGCAATTTGTGACTCAACAGGAGAAGTTGAATCAGAAACATGTCAAATGGGTTGAGTATATGCAGAACTTCACATTTGTGATTAAACATATTTCTGGTACTACTAACAAAGTTGTTGATGCTTTGAGCAGGAAGTGTTTGTTGTTGCAGGAGTTCAAAGTCAAAACATCGGGTTTTGATGATCTCAGGGACATGTACGCAGATGATCAGGATTTCAAGGAAGCGTATGAAGCAGCTGAGAATCCAGTTCTCAGAGATAGAAGCCAATGGGCCGAATACATGATCCAGGAAGGATTGTTTTTTAAGGGCAATCAGTTGTGTATTCCGAAATGCTCCATGAGGGAGAACTTGTTGAAGGAGAAACACAGTGGAGGATTAGCAGAACATTTCGATCATGACAAAACATTCGCGAAGATGAATGAATCATATTTTTGGCCGGGAATGTGAGAAGATGTCAAAAGATTCATGGACAGATGCAGAATTTGTCAGCATTCGAAAGGAAGGAGACATAATGCGGGGTTTTATCAACCATTTCCCATACCAGAAAGGCCGTGGGATGCGATTAGCATGGATTTTGTATTGGGGTTACCAAGGACACAAAGAGGATTTGATTCAATATTTGTGGTGGTGGATATATTTTCCAAAATGGCACACTTCATTCCTTGTCAGAAGACCAGTGATGCAACTCACATTGCGAACTTGTTTTTCAAGGAGGTCATTCGACTTCATGGTTTGCTGAAGAGTATAGTTTCGGACAGAGATACAAAATTCATAGCGCATTTTTGGAGGACCTTATGGAAGAAGTTGGGGACTAAATTGTTGTTTAGTTCAACGTATCATCCTCAGATGGATGGACAGACAGAAGTGGTGAACATAAGTCTGGGAGACTTGCTAAGAATCTTGGTGACAGAGCACCACAGCCAGTGGGACAATATATTAACACAGGTAGAGTTCACGTATAACGACTCAGTGAACAGGAGCACAGGGCAAAGTCCATTTAAGGTTGTCTATGGCATGCAGCTGAGAGGAATTTTTGAGTTGAGGGATTCAGAACAAACTGCGACTAGCAGCGCTAGTGCAAAAGAATTCACAGAGGTGATGAAGGAACTTCACAATCAGATGAAGGATCGACTGTTGGATTCAAGTCAGGAGTACAAGCGTAGAGCCGATCAATAGAAGAGACAACTTCAATTTGATGTTGTCGATTTGGTTCTGGCACATTTGAGAAAGGAAAGCTTCCCAACAGGAACATATAATAAGCTGAAATTGAATAAAATCAGACCATGTAGGGTCTTGAAGAAAATTGGGACAAATGCTTATGAGATTGAATTACCCGATGGGATCGGAATTTCTCTGATATTCAATGTCTCATATTTGTACCCATATAAGGCTAAGGAAACAGAGACTGGAACTGAGCAACCAGTGATTCAGTGGATGAAACAGATGCCAGTTGCTGAGAAGCCACAGATAAAGCGCATACTGGACAAGAGAGTGAGAAAAAGGACCAGGCGAAAGCAATACTTCGAGTATCTGTTCAAATGGAAGAACCATCTAGTTGAAGATGCCAGCTGGGAGATTGAAGCAGAGATCTAGAGGCATGGACAGACTGTGTACAATCTCATGGACAGGAGCCCATGAAAATTTTCAAGCAAGGGAGTATGATGCAGGAGCATCTCCCACATCAAGCGAGCCAGCGCGGAAGCAATTGGACAGTTGGACAAGTGCCAACAAAAATTTTGAAAATCACCTTGGAAGTTGTTGCGTGATCTTAAATGAGTCATTAAGAGAAGGCGCACTTGTATAATGTAAATGGACCTTGAGCCTTTAGCTCTCGTCCTTAGTAGGTAGAAGGCATTTAAAGTAGTTAATGCAGGTAGATAGAAATTTAATTCTAGATTAGATAGTTTTAGAGTGCAAGAGGGAAACGGGATATAGACACCCTCATTGTGTATTGTAACATTATGAATCATTGGAGAGTCGGTAAAATGAGTTTCTTGACATCGCGAGTGCTGCATTCTCGATAGGGAAAATCTCGACAAGGTTAAGAAAAAGTCAGCGTTGACTTATATCGGGTTTTGGGGATCTGAAAGCACAGCGCTCGACCATTGACCTCGTGAAGTAGCGAAGTCTGATCCCCCAATAAGTAAAGAGAGGGATCGCGGGAAGAGTTTTTTGGGTGCAGATTTCTCGATAGGGAAATAGAAGGAACGGTTAGGGTTCTTCGGGCCGTGATAAGGAGAAGATCTCGTGAGCTGACGTGGACTTTCAACCTGCGGGTTGAGGCGTTGGCGTCACAATATAAGATCGACAACTGATCCTCAAACTCGGTCCTGGGATCCTCTTCACCATGCAACAACTGCTTCCACATATTCTTCTCCTCTTCAGTTCTCTCTTGGGAAATGGCAAGGGTTTGCAATGGAGGAAAAAGGGATGAAAAAGAGAATTCTGGCTCAAAGTCACAATGTGGTTGCAAAATATTAGGGCAAAGGGTAGATATTGAAATGGGAAGAGTTTCTTTGCTCTTGTGCTTCTCTCTTGGAAAGGGACCGCGAAACCTTCTTTTATGGGATAAAAAGATAGTTATTTGGTTGGGTGACTGGCTATGGGTGGTCAAAAGGTTAGGTAATGGCCCAAAAACTCGTATCCCTTTGCAATTTTTTAGTTTTCATGCTTTTTGTGAGTATACATGGGTTGTAATGGTGCATAAAGTGTGTGGACGCGGGTAGTAGTGGTGCATGGCGTGTACATCTTCAAAAAAATGGTTTTTTAGAAGAGTTGTTCAATGATGGCTTGGAAAAGATAGCAAGATGGCATGATGCCAGGTATGCATGTCTGGTGCAATTTAGGGTTATAACAGATGCCCCCAAATGTGTGAGGCTAGAAGAGAATCTAATGTCCGAAATACATTACGAATATTCACCAATGTATGAAGCGAGTGAGCCTAGAGACCAGAGTTCAAGAGGTGCCATCTGCAAAATAATAATTTGTCTCACCAAGGCGGGCATACCCATGCTCAGGATGAAATAAAATCATGGCTGCCAATCAAATAAACTGTGGATCCATGTCATATAACTATATAAAGTGTAGCTGCAAGAAATATACAGTGGATATACATCTCAAAATGAAAATATATACATGTATAGTATCCATCTTTAAGAATATAATGATGCCCAATGGTTGGATATGAAGCCTTCAGAGCTTGAGAAACAACTTTAAGATATTCAAAACTCAGGTAGGAGTGTAATATCAGTGTATGAATTAGCTACCCAGAGGTCTTTGACGGCTTATTGGGAACAGACAAGAGGATCTCGATGATCAAGCAGAGAACTTCATTTGATTTTGAACAAGGACTTGATTGGTCTTTCGGGGTGGCCAGGCATGAGGACAAGAGGCAAACTACGTAAGGGTGAATTCAAGTTTAGTAAAAATTCCCTTGGAAAAAAGAATGAAAAAAGATGAGACTCAGGCAGCCTAGTATTGACATAAGTTCACGATGTAGGAGGCAACGCAAAATCTCCATATGTTTGGAAGGATAACCAAATGGAGGAGGACACAACTCTATGTAGCAAGAACAATTGTCTAAGGTCATATTAAATCCCAAAGCTTGACGAACAAACATGAGGATGTGCTTTGTCCAAGGGAGACTAATTGTGCCACCAACAAAAAGAAAATACTTTTCCCTTCCTATTTTTGGGGTATATTTGATATTTTTTTGTCTTTTTCAATAATTTTGGAAAGCTTGAAAAAGAATAAAAGAATGCTATGTTAAAAAGGAGGAACGAGTGTCACAGACATACTAGTTCCAAGTGCAAGGAACACACTGATGCTCAGAGCAAGGAGACATATGTAGGAAAAGGACACTCGGGAAAAATCCTCCATGGGTCATGGTGTCAAGACATTGAGGAAAAGTGCTACAAGGTTTGTGTATAAGGCATGCTTCAGATGGTTCAGTCGAGAAAAACATGGAGTTGGCATTAGGCCAGAGACACGAGAATGGAAATGTGATTAATAAGACACAATGATAACGTCCTTCGATGTAATTTTAACGAGCCCAGAGAAGGTAAGCTCGACGTTATTTAATTTTTAGAGAGTTTGAAAAAAGCATAAAAGGAGACTCCACTAGGGTACCTTTTTCGAAGGTAGTCTAGTCAGTTTGAAAAAGAGATAAACTAGCATTGAAAAGACGTTTATTCAAAACTATTTTAACGAGTGTGATAAAGACAAGATCACTCGGCAATATTTTCATATTTAAGGAGTCTGAAAAGAGATTAACTATGGACTCCGTAAGGGATGTTCTTCTGGACCGGTTTAACGAGTGTGAAGAAACAAGCTCACTCGATGATATTTTCACTTTTAGGGAGTCTGAAAAGAGCTTAACTATGGACTTCGTGGGGGGTTCCTTTTTCGTAAATTTAGTCCCTTAGGCATGAAAAAGGGTTAAACCTATACTTGAGAATACTCTTCTAGTGAACCGAAGTTCCTAGAGTATACCTTTGTTCGTACAAATGACCATCCGGACCAAAAAAGGGGTAAACTACTGCCAGAAAGACGTGCTTTCAAATTTTAGTTTGGTGAGCGTGAAGGGAAACAAGATCACTCAGCAATCTTTTCATGTTTAGAGGGTCTGAAAAGGGCTTAAAATAAGACCCGTCATTGTTTGGGAGTCCTGAGGGTGAGGTCAAGAGTGATGATGAATCATGCAAATGAAGCTCAAACTCGTAACCAAGAAAAACTAGCAAGGACTCCCAGGCCTATAGTCATTAACGACGGCATGGATGCCAAAATAAATGAGGATCTAACTAGGGAATCCATGTGAAGGAAGGCTCTACCACTAAATTATGACAATTCTAAATAATAAATGATGGTTCAGTGTCACAACTCGGTGGGGTCGATCCTATGGCAAAGAAAAAAAGACAACGAGATGCAGAAAGTGGAGGTGGAAACCTAACTTAGATGCAAAAAGTTGGAAAAAAAACCTTTTACCAAAGGACCTTTAAAAAATGACCCAACTCTTAAAAAATATCCCAATACCAAAAGTAACACATATCATAACATCCCATAAGAAACTCAAGAACCATACTAAATGACTTTTAAGCTAGAAAAAATGACAAAAGGGTCCAAAAAAAAGACAAAAAGGGGCCAAAAAATCTATAAATAGAAGCTGGCAGTTCATTATCACCATTGTAAATTGAGAATTGACCAAGAAGTTAAAAACACCCCTTTTATAAAAAATTTGATTCCGGGAGCTTCAGAAAATGAAAAGAACTTCTGATCGGACCAAGTAAGTACAAACTAGCTCCTTTTGCATTTAAATTGCTTTTTAGGGGGGCATGCACCTCTAAAAAAGGTCAGCCTACATGTACACGGGATTTCTTAGGATAGCCCGCATATGCCCGCATGTAGAAAATAATATTCTCGCGTGCATATGTGACTTTGTCCAATATAGCCCACGTACACCCTCCAATATGTGGAAAAAATAAAAAATGTAAGATTTAAACCTCCATGGACTTGTCAATTTGCAGGATGTACGTTCATTGGAGAGAAAGGGAGCATGAAGACATTTATTCTTTGGTCTCAGAATACCCTACTTCTCTCACCATATTAGCACAATGTGGTTTGGTAAAATACTTCCAGTGTCCACTCATGAGGGCACAACCTAGGTTATTGAACGCCTTGGTATATTACTAGCACCCAGACGTCGAGGCATTTATGCTCAAGGGACAGTCATTGACTCTGACGACTGAGGATATCTATTTTCTGACTGGTCTCTGGAGGAGATGGGATCTAGTCAACTTACACACCTTTCCCCCCAGGCCTCACAACACATTCAAGTTAATTGGGCTACACTGTGAGGCAGGCAGAGATAAAGTGGGTTCTTAGGTGTCGATCTACAAGATTTCCAACCTATCATTGAAAGTGATAGTTTTACTTATTAGGAAGATCACTGGATCTATGGCCTTACATCAGGCCTCCTCGGCACACATTTATTGTGCGGTACAGTGATTGAATGCACGACTGTTTGACTGGAGCACAACCATGCTAGATTGCATGAAGAGACAACTGACAGAGTGTCGTGTGTGGGATAACAAAAACTTTCGGTTCGAGACTGTTCTGTGCTCTTTCTTCTTCGAGAGGGTACCCAGTCTTAGTCCACAAGAGACAGTGCAAGGGCATGAGGCCTCCCTCCCAGCATTATGTACATGGACGGAATTGCTGCCATGAAAGGGGGGCAGAAGGACCATAGAGGCCTTCGATGATAAGTTTTTTGACTGGTGGGCATGACAAATTATGATAATAAAGGACTAACCCTATGTTGGGATCAACTTTTCTAGGGATTCGGACATGCCTGTACCTCCTAGAGGTGATCAAGGAGAGATAGGTATTCTTGTATTTCAAAGTTATTTAATTTTTATTTCTTTTTATATATATCATTTTTATGTGTACCGGATTATTTGACAACTATGTATCTGTTATGTACAGATGTGGGACCAATGTGTCCAGTAGACTTCTCGAGGACCAGGGGACATCCTCGACTAGAGGTAGGACCAGCCGCAGCCATTGGACCAACAACAGCAATAGGGGACCTCCAACCGGAGAGGCTGAGAGAGTATGGAGATGGGTGGAGAGAAACCTCACCGTTCTCACTCGCACAGTCCCTATGGCAGAGATCGAGGATTTACCACCAGCGATGCAACCTCACGTATTTGGGGTGCCATGGACCTGGGTCCCACTCTTAAAACATTTGGAAAATGTCGTTGTTCACTACAGCAGGGCCAGCAGGCCATGCCCTTAGCTAGGATGGACTACTTACGTGTCGAGGGAACTTTTGTATATTTTTTGAGGGCATAAGTCTCATGTCTCTTATTGGACATATTTTTGAGGTGCTTGCACCCACATATGTACTCTGATACTTTCGATATATATATATGTGTACTTTCATCTTTTTAAGTCTTATGGATTACAATTATTTACAAATGTATTTACATGTGTGTGTGTGTGTGTGGTTTTTCTTACATGTGTGCAATATGCCAATCTAATACATGATTAGCTAGAGTATATGTGATTTGATTCAATCTCCTAGGAACATGGATATACGTCATGTAATCAAAGCTTTGTTCTAAGAGATGTACCCTAAGGAACTGTCGATGTAGAGTAGGATTGTAAATGTGGTAAACCCCATTTAACTGGGACACAACCAGTTGAGCATCTAAGTAGACCCGGAGGTGAGAGATGCCATGCAACAAAGCATCACAAAGCAACTCTAATACTACGTTGTATTCAGAAACAATGTTTTTGGCGTCACCTAAATAGATACTTCCTGAAGATAGTAACTGGCCTTGAGGTGTGAAAATCACTCAAGCTGCGGAAGTAAGCCTCCAAGTGTGTCGGCTAGCGCTATCTGCAAACCCAACGAACACCTATCATTCACTTGACATCTTCCACGATGAAAAATATGACATCAAAAATGACACATCCATAAAACCAAAAAGACAAAAACTAAAAAGAAAAATGTATAAGGACTATACATATGTACAAGAAGTCACCCAAGACGGCCCACCTATGAGTAATGCTTCTTGAGGTAGAGCCCATTTCTAGGCTCAGCCAAAGCATTTCCCTCAAATTCCACTAGACGATAAGCACCCTTATTTAGAACCTCCTTCACGATGAAAGGTCTGAACCACATGGGTTTGAACTTTCTTGCCCCCAAGGGATCCTTATCTTGGTCATAGACCAGGACAAGGTCACCTTCAGATAAAATCCAAGGATGAATAGACTGGTCATACTGACACTTGAATTTTTGTTTGTGGGCCTCGTTGGCCAAGGCTGCATCGCAACGTTGCTCATTGATCTTCTCAATATGTAATAAACGTTATTCTAGCGGTGAAGTGTCTGGCAATAACTATACTACCAACATTAGGGACGGGATCTGACATTCTATAGGAAATACTACTTCCATCCCATAAATGAGTTGAAAATGTGAGAAACCAGCTGCAGTCTTAATAGACGTTTGATAGGCCCATAATGCCAAGTACAACATCAAATGCCAATTTGACTTGGCTGAATTGATCGTTCATTTTAGAATGTTTTTAAGGGACTTATTCACAGCTTCCACTTGACCATTCACTTGTCGGTAGTAGGGTGACAAATGTTCTTTCCTCAACCCAAGATTGGACGTTAACTCAGACATCATTTTATTGTGAAAGTGACTACCATGGTCAGTGACAATCTCTCTTGGGACGTCGAACCTTGCTATTGTCTGGTTAAACAAAAAGAGATTTGTTGTCTTGCCATCATCTTTAAATGTTGGCATAGCTTCGACCCACTTCGTGAAGTAGTCTATTGCTACGATGGTATAACGGTGCCCCCTTGTTGAAGGGGGGTTGCATGTAGTGTAATCAATCCCCCACTTGGTGAAGGGACCAACTGTGATGACGGGAAAAATGGGAGTGGGGTGTGCCCTCATATTCCGAGAGAAGATCTGACACGGGTGGCACTTCTTGACTGATTCAACACAATATTTGATTAATTTCAGCCAAAAGTAACGGGCTCATAGAATATTTTGGGTTGTTTCCAACCCAGACAAATGACTGCCACATGATCTAGTGTGGTAATCGTTAAGCATGATTTCCGCTTCCCCATGTGTGAGACACCGATGAAGGATGCAATCTAGACCTCGACAATACAGAGTGTCCTCGAGTATGAGATAGTTCTTAGCGTGATGGCGTATACGATGACGCTCATCACGAGAAGAAAAGGTGGGGCACTTCAAAGTCTGGATATAGACTACTATATCTCCATACCGGGGATTCGAATACATGATCAAAAACATGTCTCCTTTAATAGGCGACTCCATGGGTATAACATCACCTGATTCAACCGAAAGTTCTGAGATGAGTTCCGCGAAGACCAACGACTTTTTGGATTTGACTAAAAAAAAATCCAAGTCAAATTCTTGGAGGATAACTATCCATCTACTGATCTTTTCGCCGATTACATGTCATGTCAACACGTATTGAAACAGATTCACAACGGCAATGACGGTGGTCCTACAAAACATAATGTAATAACAGAACCATTGGACAACATGAATTGCTACCAATGCAAGTTTTTCAACGTGTGAATAATTGAGTTCTGGTCAACCTAGGCCTCGGCTCAGGTAATAAATTATGTATTCTTCAAGCAAATCATCCTCCTGAACCAAGACCATACCGATGTTCGACTTCATAGCGGCCAAGTACAATAAGAAATATTTATTATAATTGGGTGGCCAAAGCAAAGGGGTAGGCGTGAGGGTGTGTTTCAACGCTTCAAAAGAGCACTAAGCAGCTTCGTCCCAATGAAAAGGAACGTCCTTCTTCAGCAAACACATGAAACCCTTTGTGATCTCGGCATAGTTTGCAATGAAACACTATAAACAATTCACTTTTCCCTGTAGACTCTGCACCTAAGGGACTTTTCATGGGGGAGGCAACTGAACTATCGCCTCAACCTTTAGAGGATCGACCATGATCCATGTTGCCGAAATTATGAAACCTAGAATATGACCCGACGTTACACAAAAACTTCATTTGTTTGGATTCAAGCGAATACGGTAGTAGCGACATCACTCAAAGATGAGTCAAAGGTGTGTGGGATGATCAACTATCTTATGAGATCGTTATGCTAAATCATCAAGATAATCCTCAACTATGTGTTTGAGAGCATGGAAAGAAAAAGACATGGCTCGCTGAAAAGTATCTCCAACATTTTACAGACCAAAAGGCATCTTTCGATAAGAAAATGTACCCCACAGACAAATGAAAGTGGTCTTGTGTTGGTCATTGGGTTTGATATGTTTCTGATTGTATCCTGAAAAACCATCCATGAAAGAAAAGACCTTGCAACCTGTGCATTGATCGACTATCTGGTCAATAAATGGCATGGGGAAATTATCCTTTGGACAAGCCTTGTTCAAATCATGGAAATCCGTACATACACAAATCGTACCCTGATTTTTGTTGACTGGAATGGGATTTGACACCCATTGAGTCAATTGGACGGGGTAGATGAAACCAACTTCAAGCAATTTCTCTACTTCAGCCTTAATAGTTGTTGATTTCTTAGGATTAACCGGATGAAGCTTTTGCCAGACCGGCTTAGCATAGGGATATGTCATGATTTCATGTTCAACAATTCTTGGATCTATGCCTAGAATTTTCACGTAAGACCAGGAAAACACATCACGGAATTATTTAAATAAATCATTGTAGATTCAAATCTCCTCGAGGGAGTAGTCCACTCCAACGAAAACATTCTCCACGACGCTAGGGGTTCTAGATATATCAATAGGTATCATTTTAGCAATGGCTTCCATATTTCCTTCAGTGTAAACTACGTGCATAGCCAAAGCATTGATAGGACAAGACCTATCTCCAGTCATAGTCAAAGTGAATTCACCTACTTCAATTCTTCTTAACTCTAGGAGGAAATAAGATCTGTGATGAAGATCATCCCAGGGTCTATCCGGACTAGTCATTGCCTCAATAATCGCCTCATCTGAGGGAAAGACTATGTCTAAAGAATTAGTATCAATGAGGGAACCTTGAGCCCAAATAGGCTCAAGAACCGGATCTAACTCCTGTACGAGAGTCAGTTTGGGATCGGGGAAATATTATTGGACTATAGAGTACACAAACTCTATCCCAAACAAAGGCATGGCCATGCCATGGTTCCCTATCCCTTCCATCATGGATGATGGGGAAGGAAGAGTCCATGGATCATCAAAGTAAGTCATACGAAACGACGAGACTTGAAAAAATTAAACCTTAGGCTGGTCAGGTACCGTCGATATGAACTAACGTCGTCAAAAGGGGGTGAGTAATTGAAAGTACAAATCAAATGTGGGCACAAACCAACCCCTACATTGACGATGTCGAGTTGAGGGTTATCAATCATCAGGACCGTGGAGGCCCCCGATGAAGGGTCAAGATAGGAGAAGGACAATTGATCAATGGACACGATCTGACCCTCATGTGGAAACAACAAGACCCAGAAAACTGTAGTGACCACTACATTCATAGCATAGGTCCAAATCCTTCCTAAGAATATATTTTAGTCAAGAGACGCATCGACCACTTCAACCTCAACGCACATGGTCTTCCCCCCTAACTACACAAGGAAAGAGGGGGTGATTCGATGTGGTCGGAACGAATGACCTTCAAAAGAGGTAATAAGAGTAGGTGACAGAGACAAAACGGGTTGTCTAATGGCCTTCCAACACTCCAACGACATCACACATGTCAAGGCACCCTCATCGACCATCGTGCAGAAAATGTTCTGAGTAAAAATTTTTGTGGTGTAAGCCACTACTATCTGAAACGCCACGTGGTAAGGGAGACGAGGTTTTAAGTTGGTCATATCAAGAATGATAATTCTTGGATTACAAGTCTCAGCAGATCCTAAGGCAGCTAATAGAGTCTTTCTCTGGGAAGGGCATCTCTAGAGGACCTCCAAAGCAGACATTGCACAAGGGGTTTGAGACAAATCCTCCACCATATAGTAGTTATGGGTGACCCTTGCATTTGGATTGTAGGAAGCTTTCTTGAATGCACCTTTTGGGATGTGTGTCATTGTTTTTCCCAATGTCTTCTCAATCTAGAGAGGAAGAGGTGGGTTTTCATCTTCTTTACCTTTCTCAGAGGTGTTTGGCATTCTGTAGTTGTGTGTTCTAGTTTCTATATCAATGTTACCTTTCAACATATACACATTCACAGACAAAGGATTACTCAAAGATGGAGGGGGTCCTTGACTGCCCCCTTCCACGCTCGAAGAGGCGCGAGTTAAATTTTGGCCATGTGGAAATGGGTTTGTTAACACGACAGGTTGTTGTTGTGCCGATAACTTTTGGACCTCCACAAGCCAAGGGCATAGATGAGTCATATGGTCTTCCGTGCAAAGGTTACACGGATACTTTGACTTCTTATTTTTTGTGTTTCACCCGCCAGCATTATTGGTAGGTTTCTTATCCCCCTTACCCTTCTTTCATTGTTTCTTCTTTCCATTAGGCTGTTGGGTGGCCTTTGGGTTTGTCGATTGCACACTGTGTACATTCGACGTTTGAGTAGGGGGAGTAGCCGAACCAGTGGTCTGGTTGGTCATTGTTTGTTGTAATTGATTCGACAACTGATCAGCGGGATTTGTTTGTGTTGAACCAACAATACCATCGACATGTGGTCCATATCTCTATCTGGTCTTGTCAAGTATCGACCGCGGTGTATCTGGAAAAACTTTGTAATGTAAACCAGACTGAGAGTAAATTAGCTCTATATGTTGAGCTCTCATTATCACTTCTTCTACTTAAAATACCCCTGATGTTGCGACATCTTTATATATATGAGGTACCAAAGACTTAAGGAACCACTCAAGTAGGAATGCTAGTGGGACTAGTACTTTTATCAAACTCTTCCAGTGTCTCCATTCTCGGATTTCATCTGAGATATGGTCTGCCTTTGTCTACTCAAAGTTGTTCAACAATTCAGTGTCAGCATCGTATCTCACAGGTAATTGAAAATGGTTTAAGAAAACCATTGCCAATTCTCCAAAGGTAGAGTATCTTGAGCGGTTGAGCTCGATGTACCATTTTGCATCACTCTCAATGAGAGTGCATTGAAACACATGCAATTGGACAGAGTCATCTCTCAATGATTTGGACAAGCACCATAAATGGAAGGTACTCACATGATCACCTGGATGTCATGATCCGCGTTGGCCTCCTATGCTAACCAAGGGTTTACAATGGAGGAAAAAGGGCTGAAAAAGGGAATTCTGGATCAAACTCACAATGTGGTTGAAAAATATTTTGGCAAAGGGGGGATATTTAAATGGGCAGATTTTCTTTCCTCTTATGCTTATCTCTTGGAAAGGGACCCCAATGCCTTCTTTTATAGGCTAAAAAGATAGTTATCTGGTTGGGTGACCGGCTATGGGTGGTCAAAAGGTTAGGTAACAGCCCAAAAACCTGTATCCCTTTGAAATTTTTTATTTTTCGTTCTTTTTGTGAGTATACGCGGGTTTTAATGGTGCAACAAGCATGTGTACGTGAGAAATAGTGGTGTAGGGCACATACATCTTCAAAAAAATGGTTTTTTAGAAGAGTTTTTCAATGATGGCTTGGCAAAGATAGAAAGTAAGATGGCCTAATGCCAGGTATGCATGTCTGGTGCAATTTATGGTTATAACAAGAATTCCATGAGACAGAAAAACTAATTGAAAAGGAAGACAATTATGAAGAATAATTGAACAATGCTTTAGATGAACTAAGAAAACAAAGATAATAAAACAAGTCACTCAAGAAGGAATTGATCAAACAAAAGGAAAGTGCTCACATTTTTTAAGAAGCCCGACAAGTCATCAATAACTTAAGAACTCAAATAGAAGAAGCCAGAAAGATCAAATAAAATATTAAAGATCAAAAATAGTATTTGGAAGCCAACATAGAAGCACAGAAGGAAGAAGCTAAAATGAGAGAGAATATATTGGCAGATCATCCTAAGGAAATAACTAACGATCTAAACCATATTGAGTCATAGTTTGGTCAAGAAGAGAAAGTACTTGAATAAGAAATAATCACATTAAAAATTCATCTTGAAGAAGAGAAGAGAGTAGAAGAAGTCATGAAGTCTCAGATATTAAAGAAAGAAGAAGAGGTTGAGAATCTTGAAGAAGAAGTTGTCACATTGAGAAGTAAAATCGTCAAGCTCAAAAAGAACGTTGAAGAGACATAAACATTTGTATCAAATGTAGATAATGAAGAGAATCACTCTAGGTTGCTATAAAATAATAATGAAGAAAATAGCAAGAGTTATACAGAAATACTCAAAGGAAGGAATCATGGTCAACCAGAATCTAAGAAAACTAATAAGGGTACATATTAAAGAATACCATCCATGTTCAAGCCGCAAATAAGCTTCAATCATGATCATGATCAGTCAAGGAAAAAATTTAGAAGGACTACACCACAAAGAATATCATTCACTCCCAGGTATGCAAATTTCTTTTATGGTCCTCATTTTTATTGTACTAATTTTAGACATAAGGTTGCAGGTTGCAGGTATTATAAAAGAAATGTTCAAGCAAGAAATGCCTATGTGGCCCCCTGTATAATTGAATGTTACAAATGTCATAACTATGGACACATACCTAGTGATTGTAGAAGCATGATCGATACTTCCATGAAAGAGAAAACATATATCAGATATAAGAAAGTATGGATAAGAAAACACGAAGAACAGATGAACAAAGACTAGGTTCTAGAGATCGAAATATTGGCAATAAAATGAGATGAAGAAAATACTATAGAGAAAAAGAAAGATGTCAGATACAGAAAGGTTTGGAAAATAAATAAATGAAAAGAAGGAAAGGTAAATAAGGAACAGGTTCAAGAGATTTCACTTTTAGGCATTGTAGTGAAAGATGAATCCACAGACAGAAAGAAATAATTCAGAGCTCAGAGAGATGATGAATCTACCAATGAAGATGATGATGAATAAAAATTAGAGCAGGAATTGTTCTAAGCCATACGGCTTAGAGACTCCCTGGTAATGTGGATATTAGACAGGGGGAGTCTATGCAATAGCTGTGACAGGCCAAAGAACCATCCTTCGAGCAACTTGCAGAGTTTGAGTAGACAGATCCAAAACAGTCAGTAATGCAGTAGAGTCTTGGAAAGTATGGACAGAGATGGATTCATAAGAACACTTATCAGGTTTGGAAAGATATATGATAGTGGACGAGAGCATGGATTCATAGATTGGTTCAAAGAGTGGTTCAAAGACAAAGGAACATTATCATAATGGATGATAATTACACAGGAATGACTCGAACAATGCTAATGGATTCAAAATTGACAGATATCTTTTGGACACATGCAATGCATATAGTAGTTCACATTCAAAAAAAATTAATGCTCAGAAACAACAATGACAAAACTCCCTATGATATATGGAAATGAAGACCAGCAAATGTGAAGCACTTCAAAGTGTTTGGAAGAAAATGCTACATCAAAAGAGAAGATGGAAGAATGGGAAAGTTTAACTCTCATGTGTAAAAAGTAGTACTTTTTGGTTACTCAAGTACAAGGAAATCATACAAGTGTTACAATATGAGATTGAACAAAGTTGTGGAAAGCATCAATGTAACAATTGATGAAACAAGTGGACGAAAATCAAAGGAAGAAGAAAATGAATCAGTGGAACAACTTTACAAAGAAGAAGGGGGAGATGAAGAAGATCAGACAGAAGTAGAAGAGAAAGTTCATCAAGTGCCTCCAAATAAACCTAGCGAACGAATACAAAAGAATCATCCTTCAGATCATATTATCGGAAACAAGGATGTAGGAGTTAAGACTAGAAGAAGCATCTGTTCACCAGAACAAATGCACCTAGAACTCTAATCTATGATTGAACCAAACAATTTTGAAGAGGCCAACAAGGATGAATTTTGGAATAAGGCCATGGATGAAGAATTGGATCAAATAGAGAAGAATGACACTTGGGAATTAGTTCCAAGACCAAAGAATAATAATATGATTGGCACAAAGTGGGTTTTCATAAATAAATTGAATGGATATGGACAAGTTACAAGGAACAAAGATAGATTGGTATGTAAAGGATACACACAGATTGAAGAAATCAACTTTGAAGAGACATTTTCCCCAATTTCTAGAATGGAAGCAATCTGATTTCTCTTAGCTTATGCATGCTCCAATAATATTAAAGTGTATCAGATGGATGTGAAATCATCTTTTCTAAATAGGGAACTTGAAGAAGATATCTACATTGAACAACCAGAAGGATTTCAGTTGTCAGAGAACGTAGATTATGTGTGTAAATTGAAGAAGGACTTGTATGGTATAAACCAACCTCCTAGGGCATGGTACTCTAGACTGGATAAATATCTACAATAGGAAGGGTTCATAAAAGGAAGTGCAGACAAAAACCTCTACATCAAGGTAACTCAAGATGTTATTTTATTAATTGAATTTTATGTTGATGATATTATTTTTGGAAGTATTGATGATAGGTTAAGCTAGAATTTTGCAAAGGGTATGTAGAATGAATTTAAAATGTCATTACTCAAAGAACTATCTTTCTTTCTGGGTCTTCAAATATGTCAAAGCAACCGAGGAATTTTTATTTCTCAAACTAAGTATATCATAGAAATGATAAAGAGGTTCGAAATGGAAGATTGCAAACTAGTGATCACTCGTATGCAAACCAGTTGCAAGTTGAGAAAATATGATGATCCAAAGTCTACAGACCAGAGGAAATACAGGTCAATGATTGGTATCTTACTATATGTTGCAGCATCCAAACCAGTTGTAATGCAATAAGTTGGAAAGGTGGCACGATTTTAAGGAGAACCAAAGGAATAAAATGTCTTAGCAGTGAAGAGTATTTTCAGATATCTCAAAGGAACAGAAGAGTTTGGATTATGGTATCCAAAAGGAAAGGATCTATCACTTATTTCCTACACAGATGCAGATTGGGAAGGTTGCAATGATGACCGACAAAGAACCAGTGGAGCAACATTCTACTTGGGTGAGTGTTTAGTATCTTGGATAAGCAAGAAACAACCATCAATATATTTATCTACAGCTGAAGCAGAGTATATTGCAGCAACAGGATATTGTACATAGGTTCTATGGATGAAACAAACTCTGACAGATATACAGGTTGATTATGATGAGACAATTCCAATATGTTGTCATAATACAAGCACCATCAGTATCTCAAAGAACCCAGTGATGCACTCCAAGACGAATAACACTCCAATCAAGTATCACTTTCTACGGGAACAATTTGCAAAGAAGAACATCAGAGTTGAATATGTGGGAACAAAAGAACAAGTGGAAGAAATCTTTACAAAACCACTTCCATGGGAAGCCTTTGAGTATCTTCGCTAGAGACATGGAGTAATTTTTACTCCAAAAATGAATTATTTTGAATGCTTATCTTATATGTCTTAGATTTAGACAAGGAAGCAGCATAAAGAGGACAATTCAGGTTGGGAGATCATTTTCAGGAATATTTCAGTCAAGGGGAGTAGCCCCAGATGGAAAGATACCTTTTCTATTGATGACAAAGGGGGAGAAATGTATCATATGCAAAGGTAAATTCTTGGAGAAAGAGCATAGAGGCATGGTTCCAGGGGAACGATGGTCATAGGGGGAGCATGAGTGATATGAAATCAGTATTGCATCGTAGTGTTTCCATCAATGCCAAAGGGGGATATTGTTGATTATTTGGGTTGGTTGTCATTGATTTCAACCCTTGAATAAAGTCTGGTAGCGAATTCTGGTAGCTCAAAAGTTTGGGTAATGGACCCAAGTATTTTTAATGTATAATGGTATGGGTTTCAATATATTTGAAGGTAAGGCTATTCTCTATGGATATTACATGTCATTCCATTTCCGATGGTATCTGGAACATCACATAACTCCTCACGGTTAGAGAGTTATGGCCATGTGAAGTTGGAGAACCCTCATGAGTCATCTAGAAGCCCCAAAATGTCAAAGTAGTCAAAGAGGTTGCAAAGAATAAATTACTTAAATAATAAAGTGAAGTGATGAGTGTACTATAAGTCAAAGTGGACACAAAATAAATTATTTAAATAATAAAGTTAATGGAGAAATTACTAAATGGACAAGTGGTTAGAAGTGGGTTAGCCATAAAATAAGGAAAGTGGTTTAAGATGGTTAGAAGGTGACCCCTTGAGGAAGTTACATAAAAGTATAAATAAGAGGCAAGGGTCTCTCATTTTAATCACACTTGAGAATATTGAATATCTACAAGTGACTGAAGTAACCAAATGATATCTAAGGAAAATTTCAGAGGGAATGTGAAGTAAAGAAGGCTGAAATTCAAGGGAGGATAAATTATTTTGATGATGTTTTCTAAGGTATGTTATTTACAGGTCATCTCACCATTTCCGCAATAATTGTTTTCTAGAATGATTCATACCGCGAAATCTGGAGGTCGTTCAGGAAACATATAAAAGTAGCTTTCATAAAAATTTCATCTTGTGGGTCGTTGTATTTTTGGATTTACACTCCATGGAAAATAGGGTTTGTGGCTAGTCTTGAAACTAATCTAAAACATGTGTTTAGGGTAAAAACGTCATAACTATTTCATAACAGATCCAAATTAAGTAAGACCAAATGTATTGGTTAGATTAAAGTATGTAGTATTAAGTGTACCATTTTCATATTCACAAAACAAATATTCCATGTGGGGCACACTCTACAAGTTTGCTCTCCAGAATAAGATAGAATTCAACAAGGTATGCCATTTTTGTTATAACTCCTTTTCTGTGAGGTTCCAAGTAGTGAAACCTGAAGGAATTGCATAAAAGAAACTGAAGAAAATTGTGTACTATTTTTAGATATTTATTTACTACAGGTATGTAGTTATGATTATTTCAAGTTAGGGTTGTTGACTAATCCAAAATTAAGGAAGATTAGTTATGATGATGAAAATGCTAGTCTCTTGTTGTTAATGTTAAGGAAGATTTGCAGGTATGTGATCATGTACACTAGTTTTGTTATAGAGTTACAAATCAGATTTGGATGATGAAATTGATGAGGGCCTTTGGTTGAGGTACATTTTGGGTACATGGTTGAGACAAGTAGTTTATGAGTTGTCTCATACATGAGGTGTATAGTTGATGATGTTGGTACATCTTGATGAGTCATAGTTGATGAGTAGTTAATGCATGATTGGTACATACTTGGTACATGGTTGGAGGAACTTATTAGTAGTATTGTTGACACATGGTTTATGGATGATGTAGCATACTTGTCTTCATATATTATTAGAAGAACATATTGATCTTGGTGATGATTATGAGTTGTTGTGTTATTCTTGGTTGATGCACATCTTGGTGATAGTGTGCATATGGTTGAGAGTTTCTTAGTTATTGATCTTGGTGAGTAGATCTGATTTGGTTGATAATATTGATGAGACAGGTTGTTGTGATAGTTTGTTTGGATAGGTCATTGTGACAGGTTATTTTTACAGTTTTGGTGCATGGTTGATATGCACTTATTTATGGTACAAGTTGAGGTACATATTGATGTATGTTACATGTTGGCACAAGTTATTGGTATAGGTTGTTATAGGTTGTTTGGTACATGTTTACAACAGTATATCTCATAGTGATAGTGTGACAGTGGTTCCATCATTCTACTTCTACGACAGGGTGGTTGGATGGGGAAAGGACATGTGATTGTAGCCACCTCCTATTTGTATCCGAAGAACATAGGGGGTTGTAGCCTGCTTCTGGTTGTAGCCAAAGAATTGGGGAGTTGGATCTTCCCTCAGGTTGTAGCCTGAGAAACTAGGGCATGGGATCCTCCTTCCAATTGCAGCTGGAAAACAAAGGAAGTTGGTGCTTCGAATAAATGTAATTCTTAAAGACATAAAATAAAAATAATTATGTGGTTTTCTCCCACTTTGGGTTTCCACGTAAAAACACGAGTGTATTGTGTATGTGTATGATTTCTCATTTGTTCAATGTTTATTTACTCTTAAAATATTGGATGATAATGTTGCATTGATATAACACTTGCATTTTATGGTTAAAAAATATTATATTTATCTATTATTGATTCACTCCCCCCCCCCTCTCAGTAATCCAACAATATGAAATATTGAAATATGAAAATGATGCAGAAAGTTGTCCCAAATCTGATTTATGTTCATGAACATCCTCTTGTACATGTACATGAAAATATTCAACCCAAAATTGATTTGAGAACTTTCCACAAACTAGAATGTTGTTTTCAATATCCTCTGCATCTATATGCACCTACTCTAAATATGAATACTTTCTCTCTCTGAGGAATAAAACCAAAACAGGATGATGATGAGTTGCAATATAAAACATCTTGGCAACAACTTCATATGTTCAAATGCAATCAAGCATGCTAAGATAGAAGTTGTGGAATCTCCAGTTGAACTAGGTGATAGTCTCATTTCTCATCTTCTTCAGGGCATAAAACTTAGATATACATTGATCAATAGATTTTTTTTCATCCCTATATCTCAAGAATACACAATGAAAATCAGTCCACGAACAAATAGAACAAGCCTTCATATTTCTAAACCACAAATCAACATCCCCGACCAAGGATTTGGAAAATAACCTCAAGATAACATCCTCGTGCATGATTTCAAAATTATCAACGAAATCCTAAAAAGATTCTATGTGATTTTTAGCTGCAATATGATCATTTCCTTTGAACAAAGGAAGGTATTGAAAAAATATGGGAGGGTAAGCATTTAGGATAGGAGGCAACTTGAGAGGTTTAAAAAATTCTATGATTCTTAATTGAGCTTCAATAGGTTGAACACAAAGGTCAATTGGTTGATTTCAAGGTTCAACAGGGACCTCAGAAGGTATATCAACTTCGTAATCCACAGGTTTACAATATGAGTCAACTTCAGGAGAAACTGAAACATATACCTCAGCTTTATCAATAGGCTCACATGATGGGATTAAATCAAGGTCAATAGTGCATGAAGAGGAAAAATATTCATTACTCAATGAATAATATGCATTTGTAGGTTTACAATCATCTGAATAAACAAAACATAGGATGATCCTCTTTACATGAAAAGGGAAGACATGAACGATTTGATGAAGAAGAACACAATTTCATGGAAAAAGATAATGAGATGATACCTAGTTTTTCCCTTTTGTGCTTTCATTTTTCTTTTAGCAGGATTTTTCCTCCAGTGGAGTCTTAGATTGTGGAGTCGCCAGGTGAAAGAGTATTCAGTCTCTACGTGTATGGATTCAATTCACCATATAAATTTGTATCTAATCAATGTCGGTCTCCTAGGGAATATTTTCAACTTTGTCCCCAACAATGGCACCAAAAATGTTAACACTATAAGTTGTTCTTGGACTGCTTTAAGAACAAGCCTAATACCCATCAGAATTTGAAAAAAGTAAATCAATTTAAATTGGGTGGATCAACAAGAAAGAACAAGAAAAAGGGCAACAGACTGACTGTAGATCAATGATCTACCATTGGGCATGGAGTCAAAACCACTCTGCAGATTGAAGGAAATCAAGCTAAATATCAGTTTAAGAGCTTGTATGGTGATGATTAGAAGAAAGAAGTGAACAAAAAGAAGAATTTCTACTAACCAAATATCATCTCTGCATAATAGATTGAAAAATGTTAGAACAAAAACAATGATTAACATGCCATCTACAGTAGATCCTTTGCTACTCAGGGATCCATTAATCAAAGGAAACCTTTGATCCTCAAAACCTGTAAATATTCAATCAAGAAGATAACAAGAAATAGGAAAACAAAGAAGACAATATGATAAACAACTCTCATGAATCTTTAATGGCAGAAATGCTAATTACAACAGGCCCTCGGGCTTTACAAATGAGCAATTAAAACTACTCCTCCAACTCTCTCCTCTCTTGGATCATGAATCCAACCCTTTCCTTCTCAAAATCCACCTCATTTATATTGAATGATATATATTTGTTCTAAGGAGGTAAAAACCAAGGAGTTACATAGGAGTCAGTTACAAAAGATTCCAACAAAAACATAACAAATTCCTATTTTTTGGGATCTTGTCTATTGTGATAAATGCCTTTTGAAACAGGTAATGCTTCTAGATATGGAGATGGAACACATATCCCTCATGTCCAACTAACTCCTAGGAAGCCATTCGAACCTTCCTTGGTAGTTGACATCCTTCTCATATCTCGGATTTGTCAAATTGTTAGAGTTTGTGGTGCATTTGACAACATGCATTGCGAACCTTTCCTGTAGGTGATGATTTTGACTTTTTTCCTAAAATACGAACTGGGTCAAGTTGATGTTTTTTCATAAATTCAATGATAATATGGGTCTTATCCACACCAAATTTCATAAGAAGCCACATTGGCATTCAAAAGTTACGATCAAAACATGACTCTGTTATGTGCTAATTGCTACAAACTATCCCACATTACCAGTTCGCAATGCTAGTGAGTACACGCACTGTGAACTTTCTTGTAGCAGCCTATTTCACTTTTTCCAAAGTTTCAACACCTCAAAACGTATACCAGGATTCTATACATGCAACAAAACTTCATTATCTTGATATATAATTGGAGGAAAAACACCATAACTGCTTGTTATAGTTCAAAACTCATAACCATCACCAAAATGTTGTAAATTCATATGATAAGGTTCAATCCTCACAATCTCCCCTACTTTGCGAGTCTTCTTGTTTTCCTGACTATCCACAATCACTTATTTAAGAATAATTTATTTTCCAAATCTTATACACCTCAGTGGTATGAAATAGAGCACATTTCAGAAGGGAGGATAAAAGGGACAACCACTGAGATTTGTAATGAGGTGAAGACAAGTGAGATTTCTTTGCTAAAACAGGGTTTCAAAAGCATAAATATCAGTTTGCAGTGCCAATGAATAAAGAAACATAAATATTAGTTTTAAACGCCAAAGATGTATGCAATTTAAGCTTGGTTCTACAAATGATTAACCATATTCCTCCTGTTTGATATGGATCTCATTCAATTGGTTAAGATTGATTTTCAAATAGATGCAGAAGATGAGGGATTCAACAATTATGGAACAAAGGGTTCAAAGTGCCAGTTTGTAGTGCTAATTTCAAAATCAAATAACACACTTCAAGGAAACTGTTAGAAATTATGTGAAAAAATCCTTGAAAATCTAATTAAATGAAGGCGATGAAAACCATAAAATTCCCCTTGACACGTTTCTTAGCTGAAATAATGAAATATGAGTGCATGAGGTACTCATAAGTATGTTGTGAACTTTCCTGGTGAGTTGGCAGCAAATACACCTGACCATTTCATGTACTAACAATACCCTTTGAAAATCAGAAGAAGATACCATCACCCATCTCTTTCTTGACTGCACTTTCACCAAATTAGTCTGGTTGGAAATTAGTCGATCTTGGGGCCCTCTCTAAGCTGGAATGGGACAAATATCTTTGAAGCACTACAATTTTAGCTAGCAGAAAAACAAAATAAGAATTGCAAATTTATTCCCCTTATGGTCTATTGGGGAATCTAGCTAGCTCAAAACTATGCTATCTTTTAATACAAACCAACACCACTTCCCATACGTCCATCGTCTGTCTCAAAATATTTTTTTCTTTTCCATAAAAAAAATCACTCTTTCAGCCAAGTTGAGAGTATCTTAGCCACCAAAAATAAATAAATCCCTTACGTGGGATTGCTTTTGATGGGGCTGCACAAGGCACCCCCTCCAAGGGTGGTGCAAGAGGAATCATTCACATCTCTGAAAATCACCCCTACTCCTTTGATGGCCTAAGAGAAGAATCCAATAACTTTAGAGAGCTAATGACCCTTTATCTTCTTACTTTTTTGTTTCTTGAAAAAAATATTAGACAGGTGAACATTTATGAAGATTCAATGTTTAAATAGAATTCATGAAAGGAACACACATTCTGAGATCATACACTCTCCTTCTAGTATTTTAGGAAATAAAAATATGCTCTATTGATTTCTCTCATATTACTTTTGCACATGTTTACTAGAACCATAAAAAAGAAGTGGAACAACTCTCTAGAATTGGCCTAGACCTGGACAAAGGATGTTGGAAGATCAAAGAAGAGATCCTGGATGAATTGACATAATTTATTCACCTCCCTAGGTTTTCTCTCTAATTAATATGCACAGATATTATTTCATTTTTTTAAGATGTGAAAAAACTGAATAGTTCTGTAATATTTTGAAAATATGTAAATTTAATTGAAATATCAGTCCAAATATATATAAAAAAGACATGCCAGATCAACTACTTTTATTT
>JZKD02S1012278.1:540494-554322 GCA_000966675.3 Picea glauca
TGCCATAGCCAGTTTCTCGACATGTGAATATCTGAGTTCGGGTCCGGATAAACTCTTGCTCAGATAATAAATCACGTGTTCTTCGCCGTTAGCGTCTTCTTGAACCAACACCATCACAATGGTGGAGGTGGAAGCGGCCAAGTAAAGGATATAATCCTTTGTATATTCGGGAGGATGTAACAAAGGAGCGTGGGTCAAAGCGTGCTTAAGAGCATCGAATGATCTTTGGGCAGTGTCATCCTAGATGAAAGGGACGTTCTTTTGCAGTAACCGCATAAATCCTTTAGTGATCTCAGCGTAATTGCAGATGAAACGGCGGAGGAAGTTTTCTTTGCCTTGCAAACTTTGAAGTTGGGTTAAGTTGGTGGGTGGGGGTAAGGCTAAAATGGCCTTGATCTTCAGGGGATCCACCCTGATCCCGTCTTTGGAGACTATGAAACCGAGGAGTCGGCCGGATTCGACAGCGAAGATGCATTTGTGCAGGTTCAGACGAATACGATAGAAACGACATCGAAGAAAAATTGCCCGCAAGTGACCGATATGATCGGGTCGGTTAGATGAATGGGCAGGTAAGTCGTCGAGGTAAGGTTTCGCGATATGCTTGATGTCGTGGAAAGCGTACGACATGGCTCACTGGAAAGTGGCACCAGCATTTTTAAGGCCAAAAGGTAGCTTTCGGTATGCAAAAGTTCCCCAAGGGTAAATGAAGGTTGTCTTATGTTGATCAGCAAGTAAGATTTCGATCTAGTTGTATCCAGAAAAGCCATCCATGAAAGAGAAGATCACACTTCCCGTGCAATTATCGATGATTTGATCGATAAAGGGTGTAGGGTAGTTGTCCTTGGGACAAGCTTTGTTAAGATCGTGATAATCTACATAGACACGGATGTTCTCTTGTTTCTTGGCAACTGGAATGAGGTTAGAGACCCATTCCGTCAAAGGGACAGGGTAGATAAAGCCAGATTTTAGAAGTTTTTCAACTTCTGCCTTTATGGCTGCTAGTTTCTTGGGGTGAACCGGGCGGAGTTTCTGTCGAACCGGTTTTGTGTCAGGGTAAGTTTTGATTTYGTGTATGACGATCGAAGGATCRATCCCTGGCATTTCCTCATAGCTCCATGCGAAGACATCGCGGAATTCCTTGAATAAAGTGGTGTAAGAGACCACTTCGTCAGGTGTGCAATTGGCACCAAGGTTGATGTTTTCCACAACACCTTCTTTGACTGAAATGTCAATTGTGATTGTGGTAGAGATGTTACCCATGTTCCCCGCAGAGAAAGTATCTTGGGTGAGGATAGGGGATTGTGGAGCATTGGTAACATCGGGGGGGAAGACAGATTGTATGTCTTGCACTTCTTCCAACGGTGGAAGAAAAGAGGATCGGTGGTGGTTGTCATCCCAGGGCAAATCGTCAATGCTAAGCATTTCCATGATAGATTCGTCCGAAGGGAAAATGTGGGAAATGTAATCAACGACAGATGATAGGGAATTCAACCACGAGGGCACCGAGTAAGTGTCAGGTGCCAATAAATGTGAAGTGTTCGAAGAGGGAGAGACGGATTGGATAGCTACGTATGCGGCCTCTGCTGGGCTGAGTGGCATGGTGTCAGTGAGTCCATCAAATTCCAAAGGACTAGGCACAATCCAAGGGTCAGATGATTCCAAGGATTGATGAGGCAAAGTCGATATCATATTGACGGCGACAATATGAGGTGTAGTAGGTGGAAGTGGTGTAGGGAAGGTACCCATAAGGCTAGAATCTTTCAATAAGCCAACACCAACGCTTTCATACGTAACCGTGTGGTCTCCCAAAAAGGGAATATTGTTGGTGGCAAGAATGCGTGCGTCGGGTGTACAGAAATCAAGTTGATCGATGGTGACAATTTTGCCTTGATGAGGGAATTGTACACATCGAAACACCGACGAAGCAACCGCAGTCATAGCGTAGAACCAAATTCTTCCAAGTAATAGGTTGTAATCAAGGGTAGAATTGACCACTTCGACATCAATGGTAACAGTTTTTCCGCCCAATTGCGGCGAGGGATTGCAATAATCTATGAGGATGGAAACCTCTTCCATCAAAGGCGCATAACATCATAGGGGATTTGTTAAGGGCAGGTGATTTCAAACCTTTCCAACAGGATAGAGACATGACACAGGTAGAGGCTCCCTCATCCAGGATAGTTCGATGAATTTGTTGGTTATGAACAACAACATCGATTTGGAAGGCTAGCTGGTGGGAGAGTCGTGGTTGATAATCATCCAGATTAAACGTGATGTAGTTTGATGACTCGGGATCAAACGTGCCAATAGAAGCTAAGAGTGTCTTACGTTGGGTAGGACAGTGTTGTAACACTTCCAATGCAGACATGGCACACGGAGCTTGGGCCAAATCTTCTACAATATTGTAGTTTTGGGCAGCCCGTGAATTAGGATTGAAAGTGGATTTCCAGATGGTGCTCTTAGGTGGGCGTAAGATGGAGTCAAAATAAGGTTTCTCGATATGAAGTGGCCGGGATGGAGGGCTAACAGACGGAGGATTGACCACAGATGGTAAAGGATATGGCGAAGAACCGTTAGCAGTCATCGACTTATCGGGTTTAATTGGTGTGTCGTATGTCGCAGAACGAGTTGTTAGATTAACCCCATTGAACATGTAAATGTGTGCACTTGTCGATGCCTCATCATGAGGTTGGTTGGAACTGCCCCCCGGTGTGGGGGTAGTTGCAACCAAAGATTGTTGTTGCGGAAAAGGTTGGGTAAGCACAGCGGGTTGTGAATTTCCCTTAAAAATTTTAGCCACTTCATCGCGATGTGGGCAGTCTCGAGTGTAGTGATCGTCACCGCAGATGAGACATGGGAATTTCGGTTTTCGCTGTGGTTGTTTTCCAACAGCAGGGGTTTGTGGTTGGGTCTTGGGTTGTTCGTTGTTATTGTTCTTCTTTGGTTTGTTTCTCGTTTTCTTCTTGCCCCCAAGTTGTTGTGACGAGGTTGATTGGACCACATTCACATCAAAGACTTGAGTTTGTGTGGGGGGGGTAGAAGAGGGTGCAGTCGAACTAGAAGTGGTCGTAGAAGTGGGCCGCTGGATTATTCCAGTAGACTGAGTGGTAGATTGAGTTTTGACGGAGCCAATAACTCCATCCACATGCGAAGCAGTCGATGGTTTGGATGGGTCGTTATTGGGATGGGTAGCATTCGGTATCAACTCATACAGGGTACCGGATTGCGAATAGACTAAGTATAAGTACTGAGCTCGGGCGATGGCTTCTTCCTCAGTGACCACGCCGCCCATGACAACATCACGAGCGATCTGGGGTAGTAATGATTTCGTGAACTATTCCACTAATAATTGGTCAAGGATGACCGCTTTAATTAGCCTTCGTCGTCTTCTCCATTCATGGATATGATCGGAGATGTGTATGGAAGTTGTCTGACGAAGGTAGGTTAATAGTTCAGTACCCGTCTCGTATCGGATGGGAAATTGGAAGTGTGTGAGGAAGGACATAGCGAGAGAGTTGAAATCGTAAAAATATGCGCGTGGTAATTCAATATACCATTTTGCTGCAGCACTCGTAAGTGTCCGTTGGAAAAGACACAAACGAATCGAATCATCCATGAGGGAGTTTGATGAACACCACAAATGGAAGGTCATTACGTGGTTGTTCGGGTCTTCTCCAGATTTTTCGTCGAATTTTGGGATATCAAAAGGGAGTTTTGCTGGAATAGTTGGCCAACCCAAAGAATGATGAATGGGATCATTCGTTAACTGAGACAAATCTGGAAGGTCCAGAGTGGCTAGAAAAGGTAGTTGTCGGTTAACCTGTGGGTAATGTTGGTGTGTTAGAGGAACACCAGTGGGGCCTAATACTGGGTTATGTGGATAATTATAACTCGTGGGCCCTCTCATGTTGGGTTGGTTTTGGCCAAGGTACATAGGATTTGAAGTGTTTTGAAAAGCTTGTGTGAGCGGAGGATAACCAGATGGGTTTTGAGGGTTGTGGGTTGGGTTGGGCATTTGTCCATAAGGAGGTTGTTGCGGAGTCTGCGAATTTTTTCCTCTCGTGGAATGTGGGTTTCCTTGGAAAGGAACGTTCCATGGATTAGATGTGGTAGGCACAGTTTGTCCCGTGGAGGCATGCAGATTTCCTTGAAAAGGGATGCTCCACGGATTGGGTGCAACAGACACATTTTGTCCTTATGGCTGATGGTGGAATCCGACTTGAGGTTGCCCCCCGGTATGAGGGTGCCCCCCGAATGGGATTTGCCCCCCGATGGGAGGGTGCCCCCCGGTTTGAGGTAGAGTTCCCGGGATTTGAGGACAAGACGTGAAAGATTGACCAATGTTGTCGATTGGGTTAGGACCACCAAGGACAGTCCCTCCGGGTTGTTGGATAGGTATGGAACTTCCTGGTATGATTTGAGCAGTGGTTTGAGCAGTCGTAATAGCAGATGCGTTCAGTGCCCTGAATCCAAAAGGGAGATTTGGTCTTGGTGTTACAGGTGTACCAATCGGGGCTTGGGTGACCACCGGATTGCCGACGGGAATGGTCGGGATGTGAGAGATGATCATGGACTGAGCCGTTTGGAGGGGAATAGTAGGTCTCGGGCCAATGGATGTTACGTTCGGACCAATGGGTGGTGTGTTTGGAGCAACGGTTGGTGTGGCCGTTAAAGTGGTCGTACCAGTGAAGTGATTTGGGGGTACAGTGTAGGAGGAATATGCGTCAGCACCTTCTCCTGTTCCATAAAGATCTCGCACCAAGCGTGGTGGACTCCGAACAATGTTTTCAGTCCAGAAAGGGTCATCGGGTAAAGGGTTTTGAGGAGACCCGGCCAGGGCGTTAGAAGGGTGTATGAAAACAAATTCTCCAGTGGAATTTAAGTGGAGGATCTGTCGTTCATATCCCTCCGGAATGTGATAAGCTTCCGGGGAGTCCGAGACAATTCTAAAATTCTCCAAAGAGACGGGAACTTCTTCCTGAGAAGTTGTAGTGTTTTGAACCTCGCCCTATTGGGGAGATTGTTCTGTAGAATGAGGGATATCTCCTTCCATATTTTCTGGAATAAGTCCCTGTAGCCTCCGCGAGCGTTGTGGAGGGTCAATGTTGGCAGAAGAAAAAAGTCTACGAAAGAGATCTATGGCCAACTAGCGAAAAGAAACAGCACACACTAAAAATCTAAGAATTGCAACCAAGCAAACAGGGCCTTCTTTTGATGACCGTACTAGTTGGTGATGAAATCCAATGTCGCGTGATCAAGTCCAGAAGGGGTGGGGCTAGGGTGGAACAGTTACAATGGCGACCTGCTTAACNGACTTACACCCTGGTGAAAGCTTCCACGCAGTAATTGTGGATTTACTTTCTAAGGCTTCCACGCAGTAATTGTGGATTTACCTTCCAAGGAGCCCGAGTGAGTTTGACCAATGTCTGTTCCAAGTACAGTTAGAATACCCGTCACCGTCACCTTGTGTAAGAACCTAAATATTATGGCCACTAAGGTTACCAATTCGCAGTCAGCCCCTAGGCGGGAACAGTCGATAGTTCGGTTCGAACGTAAGGGAAGGGTATCAAGCCTGAAACCAACTAAGAAGCTTCCATGCAGTAATTGTGGATTTACCTCAAAGTGATCCCCATAATACGATCTTACCACCACACTCAGTTAAACCACAGAGGGTAGTCCCCGTAGCTCTCCTGAATGCAACCTCGTGCGTAACCCTTGTGTGAGAGGGGGGTCCCAGGCAGACTTATACGATAACTGGATTTACTCTCCCTATCTCAAGATGCTAATGTTTGTTTTGACAACTTTGGAGAGTTATGCTCACAGCCTAATCCAAAGTACTACACCTATTCTACTGTTGATGGAGGATTCTAGCAAAGAAAAAGTTCTAGATAAATTTTAATTTGCGTTGATTTTAATGGTTGTTCTTTGCGCAAAGGGGTGCATGGAAGTGAAACGAATGGAGATTATGACTCAGACCCAAATAATGCATCAATCATGATAAGCAATCATTTTCCTTTCGATGAACATCTAGCTAAGGGAGAGAGAGAGTTCTTTCACTAACAAGCACGACTACAAAATGCTTCCAAACAATTCTTTTCTCAATCAAATCCTGATGTAATGCAAAGAAACTTTCAAATGCCTTCTAATATGTTCAATCAATCACTAATATATCTTTATTGTTTGCATATGAATGATGATCGATGCAATCACAATTCTTATCTTTTGCTAATCATATTCTTGGTATGAATGAAAACCAAACTAGCATAAGCAAAAAACACACAAACAATACACCCTTCGTAGCAATCAAAATGAAAAACGAAAGAAACAATCAAAGAAAAAGAGAAAACTTCACACCCAAAAACAAGAGTTGAAGAACAATGATTTGACTGAAATCAATATAAAGAGGCCTGTAGGATGTTGATGACCTTCACCAGAGTTTTACTCAACTGAAGAGAAAAGAAAAGCAATGCATAGATCTCAAACTTTACTCAACAGGAAAACTCAATGGAAATAGGTGAAGAAGGCTACAAGATCCAATCAAACAAGTGTTTTTTCTTCAACAAGACTGATGTCAAGGCTAAACAGGAAGAAAAATTGACTCACTAGATCACTCAGCAAGAGAGCCACAGAGGCAAACCCTAAACAAGGCAGTTCTGAAGGGTTTTTTGGCCAAAAGGAGGTTGGCGCTCTGTTGCCAAGGGCAAAGAGCATTATAGCACTCTTTGTAGGGCTACAAAAAGTGCTGGCGCTCTGATAACACTAAGCCAGGGGCGCCAGGGTCTGAAAGTCCCAAAAATGTCAAAAAATTTAGAAAATTGAGATCTGAACTTGACAAATATGCTGAATGTGACAAGACAAGGAGCCAATAAGCTCATGAAACTAATCAAAGAGGGGTAAACCAGGTCTAAAACAATCAAGGGACAAAACATGGTCAATGAGGAGAAAAAAGCCAAACAAAGGGTTTTGATTCAAGGCTATCTCCCCAGTGGAGTCGCCAATTTCTGTTGTAGGAAAATCTGCCTGCGGACAAGTAGATCGACCTCTAGAGCTTGACCTTAACCCTAGACAGAAAAATGCTTATCATGGACATTGACTTCCTTTCAAATCTATCTAATCCTAATGCATGAGAAGGGAGGATGATAGAAGTACCTTTTAATCGACGTTTGTCCCTGCACGCTCCGAGTTGCGCTCCAATCCTTTTTCTCCTCGATGAGGTCTATGGACAAAACAAGATACGACCACTTCCTACTCTATTGACATTAGCTTGAAAACAGATCTATCATTAAATGATAATTTCATGTGACATTAAACACAAACTAGAAAGAAACAGGCCAAGCTTGTCATATTAATGAGAATAACGACAGCAGTACTTACAATCGTAGATGCGAATGCGACAGCTTCGTCAAGTCCTCTTCGTCTAACCCTTGCCTAAAAGATCCACAACCTGGATAACAGCAGCTTCACTGATCACTTCTCTTTGGTTGACTGTCAGTTTCCTCCAAGATCATAAGTTTAATATGTTCAGTTCTTCCCCCTCTTTACCACCATAGATCTTGCTTATATAGGTTGGGAGGAGCCTAACCACTTGAGTTATGTTTAGAACCAGTTGATAACCTCTTCCTTGGATTAGAGATATTTTGATAGAACAAAGAATTCTACCTCAACCGTCTCCTAAACTTGAATGATTCTCCCCTTATTCTTCTCATCGGGCTAACAAGTTACCCAGAATTGAGAGCGCTCCCTTAGAAGGGACATCAGAGCATTAGAACGCTCCTGAACAAGTCAAGGGAAGCGCCAGCGCTTCAAATCTGAGCAGCGCTTCTACAAAGGGGTGGAGAAGCGCTATAACGCTTCTGGAGCATGGTAGAAGGGCACCGGCGCTCCTCAGGCAGTTTTAGAGAAGCGTTCCCCTTCCAAACCCTTAGTTAAGAAGCCCTCTTAGGTGTTAAGAGATGTTTGACTTCAGTGAACCAGTTTCTTCCTTCAAACCAAGTAAGATGTTTCAAGTGCCCTTTTAGTGTCATCATTGTGGTAGCATGATTCAACAGCATTTACGACACTTCGTAACCAACCTGCGACAAGTCGTAAGGGAGTTGCGACACTTGCGACAAGTGAGAGACATATGTGACACTTATCCAATTGAGTGATTTTGATGTGTAACACACATAGCTCATGATTGTAGAAGCATGATCGATAATTCCATGAAAGAGAACAATGATATCAGATATAAGAAAGTATGGATAAGAAAATGGGAAGAACATGTGAAAAAAGAGCAGGTCCTAGAGATCGCAAGATTGACAATAAAATGAGATAAAGAAAAATCTACAAAGAAAAAGGAAGATGTAAGATACATAAAGGTTTGGAAAAGAAATGAAAGAAAAGGAGGACAGGTAAATAAGGAACGGGTTCAAGAGATTGTACTTTCAGGTATTGTAGTGAAAGATGAATCCACAGAAAAAATAAAGAATTCAGAATTCATTGAGATGATGAATCTATCGATGAAGATGATGATGAATCTGCATCAGAGAAAGAATTGTTATGATCCATACGGCTTAGGGAATCCTAGGTAATATGAATATTAGACTTGGGGATTCTATGCAGTAGTTGAGACAGACCAAAGAACCATCCTTCAAGCATATTTCAGAGTTTGGTAGACATATTCAGAGCAGTCAGTGAGCAAAAGTACAATATGATAGATTAATCAGTTGTAGTAGTGAATACTTCATGATAGTACGGTGATATATGAGTCAAAATTATGGATAGTTATGTAGCAGATTCTTGGACAGTATGGACAGAGATGACAATATTCATAGATTGGTTCTGGGAGTGGTTCAGACACAAAGGAAAATTATCATAATGGATGATAATTACACAGGAATATTTGAATGTTTATTGTTGACCGATTCTCATATATTTCAATTGATTACACAAGGAAGCCACAATGTAAAGTAACTCAAAAAGGCAGCAGGTACATGAAGACTTATATTTTTTCTACACAAAATATTGTAGAGAAGTCAAGAGAGAGAAACATAACAAAAAAAATAGGTAGAAATATCATTCAAATAAGTTGTCAAACAAAGCGGTAAGAATAGAGGTATGATTCCATGGAAAGAGATTCATCAGATGCAAAATAGAGAGTTATATGATTGGAGAGAGACAACATCGGCATGTTTCCAGGGGGAGAGATTGTCACAAGGGAAGAATGTGCGATATGACTTCAGTGTTGCATCAAAGTGATACCCTTTTTAAAGGGGGGGACATTATTCATATGAAGAGAGAGAGAGAGAGAGAGAGAGAGAGTACTCATAGGCTTAGAAACACAGAGAAAATATCAAACTAATCCATATTATTTTCGGCACAAAATAAGAGAGGAGATATAATAAATAAATGTACAACGATATATCAGATATCCAATATTATAACATAAATGTATTAGATATGCAACCATAAACACATATATATAGTAATAGAGAATTTTCTATTAATGAGAAAAAATGTACAAACACTGTAAAATACAAAGTGAAAGACTCGCTAGAATGGTGGCAGCTAATCTCTGAGAAGCGATGTGATGGCTACTCACATCTGTGAGAAGATGATTTCACAATGAGGCTCCAAATTCCTTTTTATCATAAAGAAAATCCAAAACCCTAACCACGGAAGATGAAAATCCAACAGTTTTGTGGACCCCGTTTTGGGTAGTTTGGTGTATCAACTTCCCTAGGGCGTAACTTTGGCATACAATCTTTGTTTGGGGCGCACGATGTCTTGTTGGAAATGTATCGTCAAGGAGATTCATTTTGGGGGCTCATTCAGATCCTTTGGCTATCATTGAGAAGCTCAATCTAGAAAAACCTTTATTTAGGCCCTCAAAATGGCCCTAGAAGTTAAAAACTACTAAAAATAGTAAATTGCCAAAATTGTCAGAATTTTTTTTGAGCCCGTTGAAAAAGGTGGGTGGCCACCGATATCCACCTGGATCACAAATTCATTTGGACAGGGGGAGCAGCCCCAAGTATATTTCATTCAGGGGGAGAGATACAAATATTGATGAGGAGTATGAGAATGAATGTTATTATGAGTAAGTGTTTCCATCAATGACAAAGGGGGAGATTGTGAGACAGTTGGTTTATATTGATGGAAAGTTGGTTTGGATTGTTGGTTGTCAATGATGTCAACCTTTTGAGAGTGATATTGTAGATTGATGTCAACTCTTAAACATTGATGTCAACCCTTAAGTATGTCTGGTATCTCTAGAGGTATGGGTAAGGAATCCAAGTCTGGTTGAGGAATAATGTAATGAATATCAGTGTATATGTAGGTAATACTTGTCTATCTAGATAGTATATCTCATGCCAATCCGGTGATATGTGGAACACCACATAACTCCTCACGGTTAGAGATTTATGGCCTTGTGAAGTTGGAGAACCCTCATGAGTTATCTAGAAGCCCCTAGAAGGTCAAAGAAGTCAAATTACTCTAAAAAATCCTATAATAAGTTGACTAGTCAAAGTGGTTGAAACTAGGAGTTAATCATGGGTATAGTTGTTGCATTAAGAAAATAATTAAAAATAAATTAGTTTCAACAAGAAGTTGTGAGTATGGTAATTATGGTAAAGTAGTTGTGATGAGAAGATTGAATAGTCAAAGTAATAAATTGGTTGCAACAAGAAGTTAGTTAAGGGAAAAGAAGCTATGAATTGAATAATTATATAAAATTTAGTTGCAACAAGAAGTTTTGAGTAAAGAGAAATTATTTAAATAATAAAGTAGTCAAAGTGTCTGCAAAGAGAAAGTATTTAAGGAATAAAGTGGTTGCAACAAGAAGTGGTTAAGTGGAAAAAGTGGTTAAGTGGACAAAGTGGCTAAGTGGACAAAGTTGGTTAAGTGGAAAAATGGGCTAAGTGAACAAATTTGGTTAAGTGGACAAAGTGGCGAAGTGGACAAAGTGGTTAAGTGGATACTTCTAGAGGAAGCTACTTGGAGAGTATAAATAAGAGAGAAAGGGTCTCCCATTAGTATCCATTGAAAATATTAAATATCTACAAGTGAATGAGGTAACCAAAGGATATATAAGGAGAATTTCAGATGGAACGTGAAGTAAAGAAGGCTGAAATTCAAGAGAGGACAAAGTATTTTGACGATGTTTTCTAAGGTATGTTATTTACAAGTCAAATCACCATTTTCACAATAACATTTTTTCTACAATGATTCAAATAGTGAAATATGAGAAAACATATCCAAGTAACAGTGATAAAAATTTCATCTTGTGGGTCATTGTATTTTGGGAGTTACACTCCCTGGAAAATAGGGTTTGTGGCTAGTCCTGAAACTAGTCTAAAACATGTGCTTTTGGTAAAAACGTCATAACGTATTCATAACAAATACAAATTTAGTAAGACAAAATGTATGGGTTAGAGTACAATATTTATTATGTTGTGTACCAATTTCAGATCCATGCATAAAATATTCCATGTGGGGCATGCTCTACAAGTTCTCTCTCTAGAATAATCCAGAATTCAACAAGGTATGTCATTTTTTCTATAACTCATTTTCTGGGAGGTTCCATGTAGTGAAACCTGGAGGAATTGCATAAAATACACTGAAGAACATTGTTTAATATTTTAAGATCTTTATTCATTACAGGTACACAATTATTATTATTTCAAGTTAGGGTTTTTGACTAATCCAAAATTAGTCATGTAAGACTAAAGTAAAGTTTGATGAAATGCTAATCGCATAATGTCAAATAAATTCAGAAGATGAAGAGTACATAATCAACAGAAGTATTTTTCTTTTCTTTAATTGTAAAAAATGCTAACATCTTGAAATGGACTATCATGAAGGAAATTAGACAAAAAAACTAATTGAAATATAAGATAATTATGAAGCAGAACTAATGAGTGTTTTAGATGAACTAAGAAAAGAAAGAGAAGAAAACAAGTCACTCAAGAAAGAATTGATGAAACAAAAGGAAAGTGTTCACATTTTTTAAGAAGCCCAATAGGTCATCGACAACTTAAGAACTCGGCTATAAGAAGCTAGAAAGATCGAAGAAAATATTGAATATCAAAAGAAGTATTTGGAATCCAACATAGCAACACGGAGAGAAGAAGCAGAAATGAGAGAGAATATATTGATAGATCATCTTAAGGAAAGAACTAACGATCTAAACCAGCTTGAGGCAGAGTTTGTTCAAGAAGAGAAAGGACTTGAAGAAGAAATAATCACATTAGAATGCCATCTTGAAGAAGTGAAAATAACAGAAGTGTTGGAATATAGAAGATTGTGTGCTCGTTTTACCATTGACGATACCCTCGTCCCCCAACCATAGGTCGAAGCCTCCCTCCGAGCACCTTAACCTTGACTGAGAATTTCTCTGAAAGCAAACCCTAGGCTAGATAGCCAAAGAAAGGGTAGTGCACCTTCCCCCAAGGATAGCGCATCACAAAAGACTGATCAAATAGTCCAAACGGTCGCCAATAAATAGTCCGAGCCAATACTGAAAATAGTTGTTGCTGCAACTGCACCTATAGTCCTCCTCCACACATGCACACCAAACTGGAGCTGCAGTGCGCACCAAAACTAGGAACTACAATTCTGAGATGCTACAAATAAGAGCTAGTGCCCTGTATTTATAGTATTCCTGCCAGTTTTGCTGGGGGCAACTTCTCCTTCTGGATATGTGTCTGTTTAGTATATTATTATTATTTCTAGTTGACTTCTTCTCTTGGAGGCTAATAGCCTGATATAAATTATCTTCTTGAGCCGACAAGGCTTCTAGGGTTATTAGCCAACTCATTAGGGTTTCTCTTTCTTCCCAGAGTCTTATGTTCTCGCCAGGTTCACACATGGGGGTAAATACCTCCCATAGCTACCATAATATTAACACTCCCTCCTAGCCAGAGAGGTATTTACACGTAATGGACTTGAGCACAAAATATACCATTTACCCGGTAGCATCAATATAGTCATCTAGACTATTTCATGACTAGATCATGAGCATCACCATCACCATCACCATCAACTCTCAAAACCATACTTCATCTAAGTAATTAGATATGATGTTGGATAAGTCACTCTCACTAGAGAGTGATACAAGAGGGGTAAAAGTTCTAAAATTTTTTTCGTTTGGAAAATCTTTGTTCATCATCCATCTGAATGATCATTATCTCCAATAAACTATTGATAGTCTTCAAGGCAATTAGAACAAGAATAGAACAGGACTGTGTCTATTCATAGTAGTGCATAACTACAGTCCAGTGGTTTAATACCACATCAAGTAACACACAAGTACTTGATCAGCAACATATGGTTGCGAACAGTGAAACATATTCACCACAGTAGTCCTCATCTACTGTCATACAATCTTCATAACAAACATCTGATAGCAACCTGCATGGAAACAATGTTACGATATAGATTGAATTATCTAGGCCAATCTTTCACTCACATCTATGAGCTCTGAAAGAATATCTACCTCACGAACAATGGAACAGATCCATCACAGTAGTATATCTCTACTGTCTAGAGACAGGTAGTTTCCATAATAATCATCTTATGCCATCCTGCATAGAAAAATACTGTTAAAGATAAATTGAATCCTCTGGGAAGATCTTTCACTCATGTTTGTGAGATCTGAAAGAATATCTGCCCTCATCAGCAATGGGCTATCTACCCTATTCTTCACAAACAAGGAAGAAGGATTATTTATTTTTTCTGAGCCTGGACCATTTCTCACCTTGGGCCATTCTTCCTACACTAATTAAAGTGCACCCTGGACAGAATGTATAAACCCTAAGAAATGTTTGGACCATTCCTTACCCTGGGC
>JZKD02S1012278.1:556726-572204 GCA_000966675.3 Picea glauca
TCTTCTCTTGGAGGCTAATAGCCTAATATAAATTATCTTCTTGAACCGACAAGGCTTCTAGGGTTATTAGCCAACTCATTAGGGTTTCTCTTGCTTCCCAGAGTCTTCTATTCTCATCAAGTTCACATGTGGGGGTAAATACCTCCCGCAGCTACCATAATATTAACAAGAAGAAGTCATGAAGTCTCAGATAACGAAGAAAGAAGAACAGGTTGATAAGCTTGAAGAAGTTGTCACATTGAGAAGTAAAATCATCAAGCTCAACAAGAACTTTGAAGAGACAAAAACATCAAAACTAGTTGTATAGAATGAAGAGAAGCACTCTAGGTTGCTGGAAAAGAAGAATGAATAAAATAGAAAGAGTTATGCAGAAGTACTCAAAGGAAGGAATTATGGTCAACCAAAATCTATGAAAACTAATAAAGATACATATTCAAGAAGACCATCCATGTTCAAGACACAAAGAAGCTTCAATCATCATCATGATCAGTCAAGGCATAAATTGAGAAGGACTATACCACAAAGAAGATCATTCACTCCCAGGTATGTAAATTTATTTTATGGTAATTGTTGTTATTGTACTAACTTTGGACATAAGTTTGCAAATAGAAAGGATTATAAAATAAATGTTCAAGCAAGAAATGCTTATGTGGACCTAGGTAACATTGAATGTTACAAATGTCATAACTATGGACACATGTCAAGTACCCACCACCATCATCAAAACTTTTCGTCAAATTCTCGAGGATCAGGATCCTCGAAATACCTATAGGGGTCTAGCGTAGGCTAGTTCCTTCCTTGTCCACCTCCATGTGATCGTGGGTCATGACAACAGGCCGAGCAAGTATGGTGTCCTTTCTCTCTTTGCGGTTCAGCACTACAAGAGCGTCGAGTCTTTCGACTCTGCCAACCCTGACACAACGAAGCACCGAACCCCGAAGGGGATAGCGAGTACAAGTTTCCTGTTTGGGTTTTGTCCTCGTGACCATGTTCCGTGACCACGCGCTTAAACCGACAAAGACCTTACCAGCCTTTCATGATTCAGGAAATCGCGATGCATGACTTCTTCCTTTCCCATTCAAATCCCTGAAAACCGCGAAGTCTCCCAAGTTTCCCTCCAAAGGGAGATCAACGGTTGTAAACCTCCCCCTGATCCGACGGTTTGGATCCTTTCGGGATTTCGGTGCCTAGGGGTTCGAGAGGTAACGATCCAAAAAAACCATGTCATGCAAATCTTCGAATTATGGTATGGGGATCCATGTAGGAGATCAACAGTCCTTGATAGTGTGGATCCAACAGTCCATGGGATTTCGGAACTTTCCCTAAACTCTGACTGCTCACCACGCGTCTCCCTTGGTGGATGGTCCAGATTCCTTCGGGACTTCTCTTTGACACTTTTTGCTACTCGCAACCTTGCAGGTTGAAGCTTCGAGCTCTCATGCTCTCTTTATTCGAAATCCCGAGCCGTGAAAGTCAGAGAAGGTTTGACTCCTTTCGGACTTCTCGAAACTCGCAACTTCGTGACTCGATTTGTTGGGCCTTTGTGCTCCTTTCTTACAAGAACCTGAAGTATGAGAAGTCAACAGGATGTTGACCCTATTTCAAATGACACGTGTCTCCCACCTGTCCCACTTCTCCCTCTCTCTGGGCATCTTATCGTTACACCACCTTTCAACCACGTGGGTCCCACCAAGCAGACATGCCATGTGTTGCACAAGCTCTCGCAACTTGCAAGCTCGAGACTTCTATGGTAGAAACTAATTCCCCTCAACCTCCAAGACCCCGATATGTGATATGGCGAGAAGGTCATGACTCAATGGTTGATCCTACTTCTCACTATTTCGGACTTCGCGATTCCAAGGGTTTGGTCTTCCACCTCCAAAATCACGAATCCCTGATACGTGAAATGGTCAGATCTCACGGCTGTCCTTCCTCTTTGATCACTGGCCCAAATCTCATCGCAATCTCGTGACTCAAGACTTCGCGGCTCCAATGGTTTGATCTTCCACCTCCAAACTCATGAATCCTCGATATGCAAAATGGTCAGATCTCTGCCACATATCCTCCAACATGGGTGGTCCCGATGTCTTTGGGACTTTTGGGACGTAGTCGAGTTCACTCTCCTACCTAAGTAAAGGTTAAGATCGATGGCTTAGAGGGCTCTGATGGGTCCTTGGGATCTAGGGTCCAGGATCCTCTCGCAACTTTTCCATTCGCGAGGTCAAGAGACTTCCTCTTCTAACTCCCGATGTCTGAATCCTTGATAGGGAGGATCTCGCGACATGTGTCCTCCTGCAGATGGGTGGCTCAGATCTATTTCATCTTGTCATGATTTCTGAGGTCGAGTGCTCAGACTCTCTTCCTCCAGATCCCTGAGCTCCCGAACGCTGATATCCCAATACGAACTCCTTCTCAGGACTCTCGCTCTGCTGCTCTTCACGTGAGCTTTAAACCTCATGTAATTCTCGGCAGATCCAATGGCTGTCATTTGTTTAGACCAAGATCTAATGGCTCAGACCTGTCTCTCCATTGTGTCGTTCCTAAGCTGCCTGGACACAAATCCATGGTCCAGATTCTTTCACGGACCTTGGGGATCTACGATCCCAATTTCTTTGCTACTCGTGAAGATAAAGGAAAAAGGGTTAAGGCATTTAACACCCTTGTTTATTCCTTCGATCTAACGATCATAAAATGACCACATATCTTCCGACAGGATCTCATCCATTGATCAATACTTATTCTTTGAATCCTCAAGGGATTTTGTGACTTCTGCGCCTCTGCAGAGTCTTTTCACACAAAGTGCTACCTCTTCTGAGCTTCTCAAAAAGGGTGTATCTATGGGAAGATTTATCCAGGGTATCACCTAAGATGGATAAGGGTATGGGTTTCCCAAGAAACGACTTGAATTCTGAATTGTTTCAATGTGCATATATACATATAAATCTATTTATAGACATAATCCATATGTGTCCCTTCCATTATAAGCATGCAACCACTATTTCAGAATCAAAACACTACACAGGAAGCCTTATACTCAGACCATTTATAAAACTGCATAGACTATGAGCATATATGTCAACATATGAATTTCAAGGTGCAAGATGTAAAACACTTATAAGAAATAACACCAGAAATGAGTGCAACTACTGAGAGGGGTGCTCGTTTTCACCCAATAGTAGGCTCAACAACTCCCAATGGATTTACCAGTACCACTAGCCACCCCCGAGCCGAGACCACGATGCTACGAGACTGTTTCTCGGTTTGCCAGTGACCGAGAATGAGGGTTACTCTCCCCCTTCTCTGCTATCACTCACTCTACATATCTCCAGAGTTCTTCCTCCTTCCCTCACATCTACCCCCTCCATGCTTCTTCCTCACGCATTTCCCTCTTGCGAGGTTGCATGTGGCACGATTTCCCTCACGGTGGTCAGGCCCGAGGCTCCTATGGATGGGTGGTTCTCTTCCCCCATCCCTCGTTAATTCCTGAGGAGCCATCTACCTACCACCCTGCGAGTAATTTATTTCGGGCCAGCGAGCTGCTCTTGGTTCTCTGGGCCAATGAAGTCCAAATACGGTATTGGTTTCAGTGGAAGTTAATGGCACCTTTCCAGGTGCCTTCCACCACCTTTCTTCAGCCATCGTGGTCTCTTTTTCATCATATCCCCTCTCAAAAATCCTACAATATATATATATATATATATATATATATTCATAATATTATTCACATTCATCGACCTTTTTCACAAGGTCCATTTACATCATACATTCACAATTTTTAGTTTTCCACAGTTCTTGGCCAGTATAGTTATCTTTACAAACTGGGGGAAACAGGGTGTTACAACACATAACTCATGATTGTAGAAGCATGATCGATAATTCCATGAAACAGAACAATGATATCAGATATAAGAAAGTATGGATAAGAAAATGGGAAGAACATGTGAAAAAAGAGCAGGTCCTAGAGATCGCAAGATTGGCAATAAAATGAGATGAAGAAAAATATACAAAGAAAAAGGAAGATGTAAGATACAGAAAGGTTTGGAAAAGAAATGAAATAAAAGGAGGACAGGTAAATAATGAACAGGTTCAAGAGATTGTACTTTCACGTATTGTAGTGAAAGATGAATCCACAGACATAAATATAGAAGTCATAGTTCATTGAGATGATGAATCTACCAATGAAGATGATGATGAATCTGCATCAGAGAAATAATTGTTCTAAGCTATATGGCTTAGACAATCCTAGGTAATATGAATAATAGACATAGGGATTCTATGCGGTAGCTGAGACAGACCAGAGAACCATCCTTCGAACATATTGTAGAGTTTGAGTAGATAGATTCAGAGCAGTCAGTTAGTAGAAGTACAATACGATAGATTAATCAGTTGTAGTATTGAATAATTCATAATAGTACAGTGACATATGAGTCAAAATTATGGATATTTGTGTAGTAGAGTCTTGGACAATATGGAAAGAGATGACAATATTCATAGATTGGTTCTGGGAGTGGTTCAAACACAAAGGAAAATTATCATAATGGATGATAATTACACAAGAATATTTGAATGCTTATTCTTGAACGATTCTCATATATGTCAATTGATTACACAAGGAACCAACAATGGAAAATAACTCCAAAAGGAAGCAGGTACATGAAGACTTATATTTTTTCTACACAAAATCTTGTAGACAAGTCAAGAGAGAGAAACAGAACAAAAAAGATAGGTAGAAATATCATTCAGATAAGTTGTCAAACAAAGTGATAAGAATAGAGGTATGATTCCATGGAAAGAGATTCATTAGATGAAGGATAGAGAGTTAGATTATTGGAGAGAGAGAACATAGGCATGTTTCCAGGGGGAGAGATTGTCACAAGAGAAGAATGTGTGATATGACTTCAGTGTTGCATCAGAGTGATACCCTTTTCTAAAGGGGGGTACATTATTCATATGAAGAGAGAGAGAGAGTACTCATAGGCTTAGAAACACAGAGAAAATATCAAACTGTTCCATATTATTTTCGGCACAAAATGAGAGTGAAGATATAATAAAGAAATGTATAGAGATATATCAGATATCCAATATCATAGCATAAATGTATCAGAGATGCAACCATAAACACATATATAGTAATACACAATTTTCTATTAATGAGCGAAAATGTACAAAGACTGTAAAATACAGAGTGAAAGACTCGCTAGAATGGTGGCAACTTATCTCTGAGAAGTGATGTGAAGGATACTCACATCTGTGAGAAGATAATTTTAAAATGAGGCTCCAAATTCCTTTTTATCATAAATAAAATCCAAAACCCTAACTGCGGAAGATGAAAATCCAACAGTTTTGTGGACTCTGTTTTGGGTAGTTTGGTGTATCAACTTCCCGAGGGCGTAACTTTGGCATGCTATCTTTGTTTGGGGCGCACAATATCTTGTTGGAAAGGTATCATCGAGGAGATTCATTTTGGGGGATCAATTAGATCCTTTGTATATAATGGAGAAGCTCAATCCATAAAAACCTTCATTTAGGCCCTCAAAATGGCCCCAGAAGTTAAAAACTACTAAAAATATTAAATTGCAAAAATTATCAGAATTTTTTTTTGAGCCCATTGAAAAAGGTGAGTGGCCACCGATATCCACCTGGATCACAAAGTCATTTAGACAGGGAGATCAAACCCAAGGAGATTTCATTCAGGGTGGGAGATACAAACATTGACGAGGAGTATGAGAATGAATGTTATCATGAGTAAGTGTTTCCATCAATGCCAAAGGGGGAGATTGTCAAACAGTTGGTTTATATTGATGGAAAGTTGGTTTGGATTGTTGGTTGTCATTGATGTCAACCTTTTGAGAGTGATATTGTAGATTGATGTCAACCCTTGAGTATGTCTGGTATCTCTAGAGGTATGGGTAAGGAACCCAAGTTTTGGTGAGGAATAATGTAATGAATATCAGTGTATATGTAGGTAATACTTGTCTATATGGATAGTACATCTCATGCCATTTCCGGTGATATGTGGAACGTCACATAACTCCTCACAGTTAGAGAGTTATGGCCTTGTGAAGTTGGAGAACCCTCATGAGTTATCCAGAAGCCCCTAGAAGGTCAAAGAAGTCAAATTACTCTAAAAAAACCTAGAATAAGTTGACTAGTCAAAGTGGGTGAAACTAGGAGTTAATCATGGGTATAGTTGTTGCATTAAGAAAATAATTAAAAATAAATTAGTTGCAACAAGAAGTTGTGAGTTTGGTAATTATGGTAATGTAGTTGTGATGAGAAGATTGAATAGTCAAAGTAATAAAGTGCTTGAAACAAGAAGTTAGTTAATAGAAAAGAACCTATGAATTGAATAATTATATAAAATTTAGTTGCAACAATAAGTTTTGAGTAAAAAGAAATTATTTAAATAATAAAGTAGTCAAAGTGTCTACAAAGAGAAAGTATTTAAAGAATAAAGTGGTTGCAACAAGAAGTGGTTAATTGGAAAAAGTGGTTAAGTGGACAAAGTTGGTTAAGTGGAAAAAGTGGCTAAGTGAACAAATTTGGTTAAGTGGACAAAGTGGCTAAGTGGACAAAGTGGTTAAGTGGATACTTCTAGAGGAAGCTACTTGGAGAGTATAAATAAGAGAGCAAGGGTCTCCCATTAGTATCCATTGAGAATATTGAATATCTACAAGTGAATGAGGTAACCAAAGGAGATATAAGGTGAACTTCAGATGGAAGGTGAAGTACAGAAGGATGAAATTCAAGAGATGATACAATATTTTGAAGATGTTTTCTAAGGTATGTTATTTACAGGTCATCTCACCATTTTCACAATAACCTTTTTTCTACAATGATTCAAATAGTGAAATATGAGAAAACATATCCAAGTGACAGGGATAAAAGTTTCAACTTGTGGGTCGTTGTATTTTAGGAGTTACACTCCGTGGAAAATAGGGTTTGTGGCTAGTCCTAAAACTAGTCTAAAACATGTGTTTTTGGTAAAAACGTCATAACTTATTCATAACAAATCCAAATTCAGTAAGACAAAATGTATGGTTTAGAGTACAATATTTATTATGTTGTGTACCATTTTTCAGATCCAAACAGAAAATATTCCATGTGGGGCATGCTCTACAAGTTCTCTCTCTATAATAATCCAGAATTCAACAAGGTATCTCATTTTTTCTATAACTCATTTTCTGGGAGGTTCCAAGTAGTGAAACTTGGAGGAATTGCATAAAAGACATTGAAGAACATTGTTCAATATTTTCATATCTTTATTCATTACAAGTACACAATTATTATTATTTCAAGTTAGGGTTGTTGACTAATCCAAAATTAGTCATGTGAGACTAAAGTAAATTTTGATGAAATGCTAGTCTCTTGTTGTTAAAGTTAAGGAAGCTTTGCAGGTATGTGATCATATACACCAGGTCTATTACAAAGTTACAAATCCAATTTGGATGACGAAATTGATGAGGGATTTTGGCTGAGGTAGGTTACAGATAGAGGTTGTATAAAAGTGAGGTTGTGGAACATGGTTTGATATAATGGTTTATGGTATTGGGTTTATGGATAGAGTGATGAATTGGTAGATAAATTTTGATGGTTATATTGGTGTATGTATTTGGTATATGGTTGAGGTACATTTTGGGTACATGTTTGAGACAAGTATTGATCCAAATGGATGTCGGTGGCCTCCCACCTATTCCAAGTGGTTCATTTTGGCAGTTTTCCAACTTCGCAGTTTGTTTCCTAGTTTTCAAGTCCCTGACTTGTGGGGCCATTTTGAGGCCCTAAACAATGTTTTTAGGTCTCACCACAGTCGCAAAATGTCCTGTGATAGACTGTAGCACAATGTGTAGTCCACGGATAGACCTTTCTGATGAGCTATCATGCGCATAAAACGGAGATCATATGCAAACGTTACGACCTCAAGAATTTGATGTACTAACTTACCCAAACGAGGCCCACATGACTTTTGGCACTTCATCTCCTAGGGTTAGGTTTTTGGATGTCTAGGGTTTTTGACATTCCTGTTTATTGTAAAAAGGCCTTTAGAGCCTCATTTTAATCATCTTCTTGCAAATGAGCGCAACTGTCACATCTCTTCTCAGAGATAATCCGCCACCATTTCAGCAAGCTTGTTTTCCGCTGCATTTTATAGTTTTGGCTTATTTCCTTATTGAATAGAAAATCAGTTGTACTGTATCTCTGTTATTTTTTGTTAAGAATATTTTAATAATCTGTATTCATTTTGTTCTCCTAATAAAATCATTATCGTCTTAATGCATGTCCCCAATGAGGTCAGGGTACAAAGAATTAGGTCTCGAGCTTGTTTTTCTTGAGGACAAAAGCTCTCACACCCCCAAACAAACTCTCATGGCAGGAGAAAAGAAATATTTTGGGACAAAAGATGATTTCAAAATGTTTCTTGAGGAATCCCTCACGCAACAGAGGAACGAGATGATGGATAGTTTTGTGCAAATCCTTCAGTGACTACCAACAGGCAATGCATCTTTCTCGAGCGGAGGTGTCGCCCCCTTCAAGGTAAAATCAACTTTGATATTCCTATATTTGAAGTTCAAATAGACACAGATGTTGCATACAAGTGGTTGAATCTACTAGAAAGGTATTTTTCTGTCCATAACTTTTCAAATAGAGAAACAATTACTTTTGCGCTCCTCAAAGTCGTTCCCCGTGTCAAATATTGGTGGGAAAATTTCTATGAGCAAAAGGAAACAAAGGAACCCTCATTATTTACAGTCATGGCCACCTGGAAATCCTTCAGGGATGTTATTAAGGAACAATACTGCCCTGTCAGAAGTTATGATGACTTTTATACTAAATGGACCACACTGCGACAAGAAAGAGACCAAGCAGTGTCAAATTTCACAAATATCTTCCATACCCTATGCACCAACCTGGGTATCAAATATTCATAGCAACATTTGGTGCTCAAGTATCGTGGTTCTTTGCATAGATAAATCCAGACCGAAATGGAATTTCTGTACATCTCATCCTTGGGTGCGGCCTATCGATATGTCATCAAAATTGAGCAGAATCTCAAACAAAAGACGCGACAATTTGGGCCTGGGAACCCCTGGCAGCAAAAACCAGGAAAGGGAAGCCCCAACCTACAAAACAAAGGATAGATCAAATATGGATAGTATCAGGACAACCAATACAAGCTGCAAGCAAAGAAGGACACCAGAAATACAAAGAAGGATATCGGGAAGTGGTGCGACTTCCATAAGATCCCTTGGCATAACACTGTTGATTGTCTCTCAAAGCAGTCGCTCGTGGCCGAAGTGAAAGCCTCTAAATCAGATGCAGGTTCCGACTCTGAGTTAGAATGAGAAAGGGGAAGACGGATCATTGATGCGGAACCCAGTGCCACCATTTCTACCACTAAACTCCAACTTGGTGAACCAGATGAGCCAGAAGAAGGCGAGTGCCTTTTCCATTCGCAGATATGGGTAAAACTCACCCCGTTGCACTTCATCGTTAATAGCGGTAGCTAGAAGAACCTCATATTAGAAGAGGTCATAAAGAGGCTAGCCCTGCCAACAACACCGCACCTGCAACCCTACACCATTGGATGGCTCCGCCAAGGAAGCGATCTTTGCGTCATCCAAAAGTGTCAACTATCGTACGATATCAAGCCCTTCAAAGATGAGGTATTGTGTGATGTTTCTCCTCTCGAAGTTTGTAATGTTATTTTGGGCCAATTATTTATGGAAATGTCATGTTGTATATGAGTCTATACATCGTAGTGTTATTATTACTTTGAATAGGAAATTGTACAGGATACCCGAGGCATTCCCTCCTAGTGTTATTTCCTTGATCTCTGCCAAACAATGAAGGAAATTCATCTCTCAAACCAGGAAATTTGTCTTCTTCGTGATTCACTCTCGGAGCAAGAGAAAGATCGCAGCCACATCCAAGGCCTCTATGGCTGATCTCTCCACACAATAAAAGAAAGTGGATAAGGTCATGGGATAATACTCAGACATCTTCTCCTCTCCTATCGGGGTACCTCTGCACTGCCAGATCAAGCATCCCATCGATCTGACCCCAGGTGCACTGCTACCCAATGGTTCAGTCTACCACCTCTCTCTGTTAGAAAATGAGGAGATGACGAGGTAGATCCAATAACTTCTCCACAAGGGGCACATCCATCCCATATCATCACCTTTTGGGAGCCCAATCGTACTGGTGTAAAAGAAATACGGGACCTGGCGACTCTACATTGATTACCAAGCCATGAATAAAATCACAGTTCGGAACCGGTACCTGATTCCCCAAATCGATGACCTATTTGATCATCTCATGGGGGCCAAATACTTCATTAAGATTGATCTGAATTTTGGCTACCACCAGGTCCTAATAGAACATATAGATGTATGGAAGACCGCCTTCAAGTAAAAAGAAGGTATTTTTGAATAGTTTGTCATGCCCTTTGGTTTAACAAATTCTCTAACAAATTTTATGAGGATGATGGACGATATCCTGCGACCTTTCACCAGTACTTTTGTAGTGTTGTATATGGATGACATTCTCATATACAATAATACCTGGGTGGAACACTTGCATCATATTTAGCAGGCTCTGCACACCCTGCAGCAGCACAAACTATATGCAAACTTGGAAAAATGCTCCTTCTGCATGGACAATATCCATTAATTAGTCTATATCATTGATCGGCATGGTGTGCATTTGGATCTAGCCAAGATCCAGGTCATCCATGACTAGCTAGCCGCAACCACACTCACTGAGCTTCGGAGCTTCTTGGGCCTCGCCAATTTCTATCATAGGTTGGTGTTGGGATTCTCTCATATCGCATGGGCCCTCAGCCAAGTAACCAAGGGTGGCGGTAAGGAAAAATTTGTGTGGGGACTGTCCCAACAAAAATTCTTCAATTAATTGAATCAATGTTTGGGCTCATCCCCAGTACTTTCATTACCGGAGCTGCAACATCCCTTTGATACCGAGACAGATGCTTCAAACTATGTTGTGGGCATCGTTCTCACTCAACAAAACCACCCTATGGCGTATCATAGTGAGACACTATCATATGATGTTTGTAAGTACCCTAGTTATGACAAAGAAATGTACTCCATTGTGAAAGCCTTCCGCCAGTGGAGACATTACATTTTGGGGAAGGAGACAATCATCCACACCGATCACAAGCCACTACATCTCATGCAGACCAAAGGAAAATTACAGAATGACCGCCATCATAAGTGGTCCACATACTTACAACATTTCCACCTCAACATCAAGTATAAAATAGGGAGTACCAACTGAGTTGTTGATTGCCTCAGCCAAACTCCAGTCACGACACTCACCATGGTGCTAGACTCTTGCGTCCATGAGACCTATGTATGGCCCCACCTCTAAGAGACAAACCCTGACTTTTCCACCACCTATCAAATGTTGGGAGCAAACTCAGTGGTCTGTATTTCCATATCCAAGACGAGATGTTGTGCCATATGGGCCATCTCTATGTTCCATAAAGAGAGCATGCGAAGATGATTTGGGAATCTCACTACAGTCAGGTGGCACAACACTTTGGCATCGAAAATACAGTGGAAGTGTTGCAAAAACATTTCTACTAGTCGAAACTTCAAAAGGACATCAACAACTATATTAGGTCTTGCACCGCCTACGCTATTTCCAAACGACCACTAAAAACCAGGGCCTCTACACCCCTCTTCCTACTCTTGACAATCCATGGGAATCCATCTCCATGGGATACATGTCAAGCCTTTCGTCCACCAAGAGGTGAAATCAATGTGTTTTTGTGGTTGTTGATCACTTTTCCAAGATGGCGATTCTAGCCTCCTGCAAGAAGAACATCACTGTAGAGGCCACTACCAATTTATTCTTTAAACGCGTCTGGGTACACTTTGGGGTCCTACAAAACATTGTCTCATATCGGGACAGTTAGTTCCTTAGCACATTCTGGTTGAGCCTCTGGTCACTACTGGATACCAAGCTCACCAAATCCACTACCTTCCACCCCTAGACAGATGGCCAAACTGAGGTAGTCAATCAGATGATCGTACATATCCTGTGCATGTATAATTCCAAGAACCCCCGCACATGGGATGCGAGTCTTCCCTATGTCCAACATATCTACAACCGATCCTTGCATAGCTCAACTGGCCACAGCCCCTTTCAGGTGGGGTTGGGATTCCAACCATTGGGCCCCATGGATGTTGCACTACCCCTGGCGAACACCTCGGCCAACTCATCTCCTTATCCACCAGAATATGACAAAGCCACCTGGTTCATTGAGAGGATCCATCACATCCACCAACAAGTTCAACATATTTTACAGAATTCCAATTCCAATTACAAGCAACGCCATGATCAACACCAGGTGCCACATAAGTTTCAGGTGGGTGACAAAGTTTGGTTGCACTTGCAGAAATAACGCCTTACAGGGCCCAATCAGAATCTTTTACCACTTCGATATAGTACATACACCATCACCAAGGTTGTGGGTGGAAATGTGTTTGCGCTCAACATTCCCCATTTCCTTGGCCTGCACCCAATATTTAATGTGGCTCTCCTTTGGCCATATTTCCCACCATTATTGGACACCTCAGAGATAGTAGAGCAGTTGACACCAATAGAGCTCAACCCTGACTACATGCAACAGGAATCCAATGATCAAATTGTGGACACACAGATCAAGGGCAACTGACAGCAAAATATCCATCTTTATTGAGTTGTCAAAGCAGGGTAGCTCCTGCACCAAGGCAAGTGGCTCACCCGAGGCCAAATTCAACAGAAATTTCCTCATCTGATGGGGGAACTCAACGCAATGGAGACCATTGCTTCCTAAGGGGAGAGGATTGATCCATATGGATTTTGGTGGCCTCCCACCTATTCCAACTGGTTCATTTTGGCATTTTTCCAGTTTGGCAGATTTTTTCCTAGTTTTTCAAGTCCCTAACTTGCGGGGCCGTTTTGAGGCCCTAAATTGCATTTTTAGGGCTCGCCACAGTCGAAAATTCCCTATGCTAGTTCGCAAAAAATTGTGTATTCCTCGTATAGACCTTTCCAATGGGCTATTGTGCGCCTAAAATGGAGATCGTATGCAAAAGTTACGACCCTAGGAAGTTGATGTACTAACTTACCTAAACAGGGCCCACATGACTTTTAGCGCTTCATCTCCTACGGTTAGGTTTTTGGACGTCTAGTGTTTTTGACATTCCTTTTTATTTTAAAAAGGCCTTTAGAGCCTCATTGTAATCATCTTCTTCTGAATTAGCGCAACTATCACATCTCTTCTCAGAGATAAGCTACCAACATTCCAGCAAGCTTGTTTTTCGTTGCATTTTATAGTTCGTCTTATATCCTTATTGAATAGAAAACCAATTTTACTGTATCTTTGTTATTCTATGTTAAGCATCTTTTAATAATCTGTATTCATTTTGTTCTTCTCATAAAATCCGTATCAAGTATTTGATGAGTTGGCACATAGATGAGGTGTATAGTTGATGATGTTGGTACATCTTGATGAGTCATAGTTTATGTGTATTTGATGCATGATTGTTACATATTTGGTGCATGGTTGATGCACTCGTTGATCATATAGGTTGAGATAAATCTTGGTGCATTGTTTATGCACTTTTTAATGGTAGAGGTTGATTATAGGTTGTTTGGTATAGGTTGGTGCAAGGTTGATGCACTTGTTTATGGTACAAGTTGTTTGGTACAAGTTATTACAGGTTGTTTGTGTTGGATTACTAAGAGGGGGGGTGAATCAATAATGGAGCAGTTTAAACCTTTATAACCATATAATGCAAGTGTTATACTAATGTAGCATTATCATCCAATAATTGCAGAGTAAACAATCAATGAACAAATGAGAAATCAAACACATACACAGTACACCCGTTTTTTTACGTGGAAACGCAAAGCGGGAGAAAACCATGAAATGTTTTTTTCTTATATGTATTTAAGAATTAAATTCATTGGAAGCACCAAATCCCTTTATTTTCTAGCTGAAACTGGAAGAAGGATCCAACCCCCTAGTTTCTCAAGCTACAACCTAAGGGAAGCTCCAAATCCCCAATTCTCTGGCTACAACCACAAGGAGGATAAAACCCCCCTGTGTTCTCTAGCTACAATCAGAACATGGCTACAACCACCTATCCTTGCCCTATCCAACCACCCTGAAATAAAAGTAGAATGATGGAACCACTGTCACACTATCACTGTGAGATATACCATTTTAACAACCTGTACCACTGACCTGTAACCAACCATCCTATAACAACTTGTACCAAACAACTTGTAATCAACATGTACTATAAACAAGTGCATCAACCATGCACCAAATATGTACCAATCATGCATCAAATACGCATAAACTATGACTCATCAAGATGTAACAACATCATCAACTATACACCTCATGTATGTGCCAACTCATCAACTACATGTCTCAACCATGTACCCAACATGTACCTCAACCAAAATCACTCATCAATTTCATCATCCAAATCTGATTTATAACTCTATAATAGACCTGGTGTATATGATCACATACCTGCAAACCTTCCTTAACTTTAACAACAAGAGACTAGAATTTTCATTAAACTTTACTTTAGTCTCACGTGACTAATTTTGGATTAGTAAATAACCCTAACTTGCAATAATCATAACTATGAACCTCTAATGAATAAAGATATGAAAATAGTACAAAATGTTCATCAATGTATTTTATGCAATTCCTCCAGGTTTCCCTACTTGGACCCTCTCATAAAAGGAGTTATAGAAAAAATGGCATACCTTATTGAATTCTGGCTTATTCCACAGAGTGAACTTGTAGAGCGTGCCCTGCACAGAATATTTGTTGTAAGGATCTGAAAATTGTACACAACATACTACAGTATGTACTATAACCAATAAATTTGGTTTTACTAAATTTGGATCTGTTATAGATAAGTTATGTCATATTTACTCGAAACACTTGTTTTAGACTAGTTTTAGAACTAGCCACAAAACCTATTTTCCACGGAGTGTAACTCCAAAAGTACAATGACCCACAAGATGAAATTTGTATCACAGCTACTTGGATATGTTTCCTCAACGACCTTCCAATTTCACAGTTTGAATCATTCTAGAAAAAAAATTATTGTAAAAATGGTAAGATGACATGTAAATAACATACCTTAGAAAGTATCATTGAAAGAATTTATCCTCCCTTGAATTTCGACCTTCTTTACTTCACCTTCCCTCTAAAATTTTTCTTTTATATCCTTTGGTTACCTCATTCACTTGTATATATTCAACATTCTCAAGTGTAATTAAAACTGAGAGACTCTTACCTCTTATTTATACTTTCATGTAGCTTCATCAAGGGGTTACCTTATAACCATCTTAACCCACTTTCCTTATTTTAGGGCTAACCCACTTCTAACCACTTGTCCACTTAGTAATTTCTCCATTAAATTTATTATTTAAATAATTT
>JZKD02S1012278.1:612907-624223 GCA_000966675.3 Picea glauca
ACTCAACATGTACCTCAACCAAAATCCCTCATCAATTTCATCATCCAAATCTGATTTGTAGCTTTGTAATAGACCTGGTGTATATGATCACATTCCTGCAAACCTTCTTTAACTTCAACATCAAGAGACTAGCATTTTCATCAAACTTTTCTTTAGTTTCACATGCCTAGTTTTGGATTAGTCAACAATTGTAACTTGAAGTAATCATAACTTTGTACCTATAATGTATAAAGATATGAAATTGATAAACAATGTTCTTCATTGTGTTTTATGCAATTCCTCCAGGTGTCACTACTTGGAACCTCTCATAAAAGGAGTTATAGGAAAATGGCATACCTTGTTGAATTCTGGCTTATTCTATAAAGCGGCCTTGTAGAGTGTGCCCCGCATGGAATATTTGTTGAATTGATATAAAATTTTTACACGGCATACTAAATACTATACCCTAACCCACACATTTAGTTTCACTAAATTTGTATCTGTTATGAAGAAGTTATGACATTTTTACCCGAAACACCTTCTTTTGACTAGTTTCAGGACTAGCCACAAACCCTATTTTCCACGGAGTGTAACTCCAAAAATAAAATGACCCACAAGTGGAATTGTTTACCACATATACTTGGATATGTTTTCTCAATGGAATAGAAATTTCATGCTCTGGATAATTATAGAAAAAAAGTTATAGCGAAAATGGTGAGATGACCTGTAAATAACATACCTTAGAAAGCACCATCAAAAGAATTTATCCTTCCTTGCATTTCGGCCTTATTTTCTTCACCTTCTCTCAGAATTTCATCTTATATATCCTTGGTTACCTCAAAAACCTATAGATATTAAATATTTTCAAGTGTGATTAAAATGAGAGAGCATTGCCTCTTATTTATACTCTCCAAGTAGTTTCCTTAAAAACATATTCTAGGTCACTTGGCCCCACTTTCTTTATTTTAGGGTTAACCCACTTCTAATTTCTCCATTAAATTTATTATTGAAATAATTTATTTTTTATTCACTTTGAATTATAATACACTCATTACTTCACTTTATTGTTTACCTTTTAAAACCTCTTAAACCACTTTGACTACTTTGACCTTTTGGGGCTTCTAGATGACATATGAGGGTCCTTCAACTTCATAAGGCCATAACTCTCAAACCGTGAGGATTTATGTGAAGTTACACATACCACCAAAAATGGAATGACATGTACTATCCCTATAGAATAGTATTATCTAAAAATATATCATAACTCATATTTTTATCCATCAAACAAACTTGGGTCCATTACCCAAACCCGGGGTCTCCAACTTCTCATTGCCATAACTCTCTAACCGTGAGGAGTTATGTGACGTTCCACATACCAACAAGAATGGAATGACAAGAACTATCCATCTAGGATAGTTTAACTGACAAATTCATTGTTCCACAATTAAGCATGGGTTCTCTTACTCCGCAAAGCGTCTTCCCGTGAGGGATTTCACCATAAGGGGACCACTTTGGATTTCATCCATCCTTACTTATTATCAACCATGACAAGAAAATAATGAGTCATATTTACATCAAACAATATTGGGTCCATTACCCAAACCTTCGTGCTGTGGGGCTTTCTTCAAGGTTTGACATCAATGACAACCAACCTTAAACAACACTTGTATCATTCCACTTTAGTGCTCAAGGATTCAAACATGCTGTAACTTCTTCTTTATGTTTCACTAGGCCTTCTTGGATAACCCTTTTGTGTATGACTTTCAAGTTTGTTTATGTTTTTTCTATTAGCTTTGGAATTCACAGCTTTATGTCCAAAATTATTGCATGCATAACATAAACCAAAAAATATGGTTTGATACCTCGGAGTTTAAGATCTTCTGAAAGGAGTTACTCTTATGAATCCTTCTTATTCATGATTCCTATTTGTTTTTTTTGGTCGTTGACTCTGAAATCTAAATATTCTCGGTGGAGGAGTGTCCCAGTAATCTTCCTTGTAGGTCTTCCTATCCCCTTTGATTGTTCCTGCATAGATTTTTGGATATGTTTATTGTTTTGTTGTTTTGGAGATTGATCCAATTTTTGTCTGATTGTATCCAAGTACAGACTTGCCATGATGAGGCTTTTGATTTCTAATAATGTTATCCAAAACTTTTGAGTTGTTTTGCATATTTTTCTTTTGAAGATCCTTTCTTAATGTGACAATATCTGCTTCCAAATTTCCAATGATCTCGTTTCTTTCTTCTAGTTGTTCTTTGAGTGCTTCTTCAATTATTTTATCTTCTTCTATTTGAACCTTCAAATTTGTGATCATTTGTTCTAGTTCTTGAGTGTCTTCTTTCTTGTCTAGTTCTTCTTGTAGCTTCTTGTTTTTCTTATTTTCTCTTATTATAACTTCTATGGCACACAACAATTCTTCTTGGTAGTCAGCTTCTACCTCTTCATATTCTTCTTCGGTGTCTTCTTTATCAGAGTCTTCTACTTCTGTGAATAGAAACATTTATGTCTCACCATCACTGACTTCATATTCATCTGATGAGGAGATGTCTTCTTTGGTGCATAAGATTTTCTTGAAAGCTTTCTTTGTGGTTCTTTTGTCTTTATATGTTTGTTTTCTATTTGAGTAATCTTCATCATTCCTCATATTTTTCTTATAAGTACATTTGTTATCAAAATGACCAATACCATCACAATTAAAACAAATCAATGGAAACTTACCTTTATATCTATTGTTGGTTACCTTGTTCAATCTTCTGACAAAGTTGGTAATTTCTTCATCATCTTCCGAGATGTCACTATTGTTGCTATGTTCTTTTTCCTTTTTCTTTGACCTTTTGGAATCTTTGAAAGCCGCTTCTTTTATATATGGATTTTCTTGTTCATTTCTCATTTCATATGCTGTGAATATTCCATGTAGTTCGTCCATTCTTATTGAGTCTAGATCTGCTCTTTCTTCTAGTGTTGATATCTTAGGATGAAATATCATAGGAAGAGATATTAGTACCTTTTGAACAATTACAGATTATTTAATTTATTCTCCCAATCCTATGATTGCATTTATTGTTTCATCGACTCATAAGAAATAAGCTGCAATATTCTCATCTTCCTTCATCTTTAGTTGTTCGAACTAACCTCTGTAAGTTTGAAGCTTTGTTGCTTTGACTTTTGAATCTCCTTCATAAATATTTTGAAGCTTGTCCCAAATCTCTTTATCATATTTACAATGTATAAATTTGGTGTATATTGATTCACAAAGACCATTTAGAAGTACATTTGTGGCTTTGGAATTATTTTAACCTATTTTTATTGCTCTTTCATTTGTCAGCGGAACTATTGGTTCTTTGTATCTGTTTGACAACACAGGTATTCCAACATAGGAAGAACACCTTCAATAACCACTCACATAACCAGATCAAATATCAACACACTGATGTTTTCACGTGGTAAAACCCCTACGGGGAAACATCCATGGCCCCAGCCAACGCGACCACTTGGAGCAGTTTATTAATGCAAAGAAAAAGATTACATAGAGATTTTACAAGAGATTTTGTCACAATCGATCATCGTCAAATGACCCTCCATGCTCTTTAAATAGAGATCATGGACCAATCTGGTGTTAAGCCACGGATCAATGGTCATTAAGATCAAGGAGAGTATGAACCATCGGATCACTCTATGTCGGGAACACATCGTGACTGTCATATTTCCTAACTCAAATGCATACTAATGCATACTAAAGAAACACACTAAGAAACACACTTTTACCTAACGACATATTAGACCAAGTAGATCTTAACTAACTCCTAAGTGTATAAATATCCTAACATCCCCCCTTAATGACAACTTCCTGAACTCCTAACATAGATCGAAGTTTGGAAAACTTCTCTTCTGTAAGCGACTTTGTGAAAATGTCTACAACTTGATCTTCTGTAGGGAAAAATAGCACTTCAATAACTTGATCATGAATTAGCTTTCTAATGAAGTGCATGTGTAGCTCGATGTGTTTTCTACAATGATGTTGAACTAGGTCTTTGGTGAGATTGATGGCACTCTGATTTTCACACCAAAGGCTGGTCAGATGTTGGTGATGGAATCCAAAATCTGAAAGGATCTGTCGAAGCCACAAGGCTTCCTGACTTGCATTTATCATTGCTCGGTACTCTGCTTCTATTGAAGAAAGTGCAATAGCCTGTTGTTTCTTACAGACCCAAGTGATAGGTCCTGAACCAAGGCTAAAAATATAACCTGCAGTAGACTTTTGATCATCAGGGTCACTGGCCCAATCTCAATCAGTGAAACCAACCAATAAAGGATTCCCCCCTGAACTGTAATGTATCCCGAACTGAACTGTACCACGGACATAGTGAAGTATCCTTTTAGCTTCTTTCCAATGGATTTCATGGGGTGTTTTCATATACCAGGCAACAAGACCAAAAGCAAAGGAAAGATCAGGACGAGTATGAGTCAAGTATAAGAGGCTGCCAACTAACTGACGGTACAGGGTGGCATCAACTTCAGGAGAAGTACAGGTGGAAGTAAGATTGACTCCAGAATGGAAGGGAGAAGGGGTTGGTTTACAGTCATCCATGTGAAAGCAACGAAGAAGATCACAAGCATACTTAGACTGGGAAAGAAAAATTCCTTCATTGGTTTGCAAAACTTGGAGGCCAAGGAAATAGTGCAAAAAGTCTATGTCTGTCATTTCAAATTTATTCTTAAGGCTGGTTTTCACATGGTTTAAAAGTTTTGGGTCACTACCAGTAAGGATAAGGTCATCAACATAAAGGAAAAGGATTATGAGATGGATTCCTACTTTCTTGGTATAGACATTAGGATCAAAATGACATCTAGAGAATCCAGTGGCAATGAGAAAGTTGTCCATTTTGGCATACCAAGCTCGGGGAGCTTGCTTGAGACCATAAAGATATTTCTTGAGGCGACAAACAAGGATAGAGTCATTCTGTACATAGCCAGGAGGTTCTTCCATGTAGATTTATTGTTTCAAATCACCATGCAAGAAGTCAGATTTAACATCCATCTGATGGACCTCCCATTTATGTGAGGCGACAAGGGCAAGAACAAGGTGGATGGAATTCATTTTGGCTACAGGGAAAAAGGTTTCATTATAGTCAATTACTTCAACTTGGGAAAATCCTTTGGCAACTAACCAAGACTTATTTCTTTCAACACTTACATATGATGCATACTTAGTTCTGTAGACCCATTTACATCTAACAAGTTTTCTTCCTTTTGGAAGAGGTACAATTTCCCAAGTATCATTTTCCATTAAACAAGGATTCTCTTCATTCATTGCTATATCCCAATCTGGATGACCTGAAGCTTCTGCAAATGTTTCTAGATCAGGAGTCTCTGAAACTTGATCCAAAAGAGAAGAGGCTTGTTGGAATTGTGAACGTGTTCGACAATGATCTGAAGGATCACCGACAATACCACCAGTTGCTTCTTATGTTGAACGGACCCATCGAGGAAGCAGTGGAACTGGTGCTAGTTCAGGTTCAAAGGACTCATCTGGAAGAGGGTGAGCAGGCGGAGGTGGATTTTCATCCTCACTGTCATCATCTGAAGAAGAAACCAGATCAGAAGAAGGCACAAACGTCGAATATGGCTCGCAGACCGAAGAAGGAACAACTGTTGAATTAGGTTTGCAGGCCAAAGAAGGCAAAAATGTCGAATTAGGCTCGCAGACCAAGAGATTTTCATCAAATTTAACATCTCTTCTAATAATTATTTCATTACAATGTGATTGAAGAAGTCTATAACCTTTGACATCTTCAAAATAACCAACAAATATACACTTCTCACTTTTAAGCTGCAATGCTTTCCTTTTCTCATCAGGAATGTGAGCCCATGCTATACTGCCAAATACACAGAAGTGACTTACATATGATTTAATTTTAGTCCAAGCTTCTTCTGGTGTTATATTTTTAAGATCCTTTGTGGGAGTGCAATTTACTATGTAATTTTCAAAGTTGATGGCTTCCTCCCAATACTTTAGATTTAATCCCTTAGATTGGATCATACAATTAGCCATTGCTTTTAATGTGCGGTTCTTTCTCTCAGCAACACCATTTTGTTGTGGTGTATATGGAACAGTGTGTTGCATTTGGATTCCCTGTGTAGTGCAGTAATTTGTAAAATTATTGTTCACATATTCACCTCCATTATTTGTTCTTAACCTTTGAATTTGATGGCCAAATTGCTTTTTTACAAGGGCCTTGTAGGCAAAAAACTTCGCTCTTAAGTTTTAATAAGTAAACCCAAGTACATCTGGAAAAGTCATCAATGAAAGTTAAGAAATACTTGCACCCAGAAAAAGAAGGAGAAGAAAGTGGACCACACAAATCACTGTGAGAAAGCTGCAAAGGACTTAAGGCGTGTCGAGAGGCACGTTTTTCAAAATTGTCCCGAAGATGTTTGTCGAGAACACAACTGGCACAAACACCATCTCTGTATGAAACAAGAGGAATAGCAGTCACCATCTGTTGATTATATAGTTTCTGCAATGAGATATAGTTTAGATGACCAAACCACTCATGCCAAAGTTTGCTCAAGTCATCACTATGAGCAACAAAAACTAATGAAAAAGATGATGACCCAAAGTTGTCAAACTTGTACAACCTGGTAATATCATCAGCAATTCTAGTTGCAAGAACATGATTATGATCTTTTAGATCCTTGATTACAATTTGGTGAGGTGAAAACTCTACGGTTTTACCTTCACCTGAATGAGTGATTTGATATACTGATAGAAGGTTACAAGAAAGACTTGGAACACATAAGACATCATTAAAATAACCATTTTCTACTTGTATTGTTCTAGATCGTTCAACACTAAGAGATCTATCATCACCAACAAATATTTTCTTTGTGTTACATTCATTTAGAGTAGAAAATATGTCTCTATCCTTAGCCATATAATAAGATGCTCCAGAATCAATAAGCCACTTATCAGAAGTAGAAGTAGAAGGTGTATTGAAGGAGAAACCAGAAGCAGAAAGTGCATGTCCATGAAAAGAAGAAGAAGAAGTAGAATCAATACTGATGTTGTGCTTCTTCATCGCTGCTTCTAAAGTTGTCATCTTCTTGAAACATTTAGACTCATCATGACCATGTTTATCACAAAAGTTGCAATGTCTGTTAGTATTCTTATTTTTATATTTTTCTCCTTTGTCACCATTAGGAGATGAAGTTGTCTGAGTGGGTTTGGGAACCTTATATTGCTTGTTGTTGTAGTGATGATGTTGCTTCTTGGGATACTTGGGTTTATCTTTCTATTGGGCAACTAAGGCTTTGTTAGAGGTACTTGCAGTGCTGATCACTCCAAGTTGTATAAGCTTATCTTCCTCTCTAATCAAAGAAGCACAAAAGGACTCAAGAGTGGGTTTTTCATAAGCTTTCCCTAGAGCCTCTCTCGTGGCATAAAATGTAGATACAAACACAGAATATGCACTATCTAGCTTAGAAAGGATAAGATAGATGCAACGCTCTTCCTCCATTTTTATCTTACATTCTTCAAATAAAATTCTAAGTGTTTTAAACTTAGATAAATAGTCTCCAAGGCAAGAAAAATCACTTGGACTCAAGGTCAATATTTTATTTTCTAACTGTTGTGCTCGAATAATATTGAGTTTACCAAACTTAGATTCAATCTTGTCCCAAGCTTCTTCGGGGTCATCAATTTCTTGAAGGTGGTACCTTAAATCGGGAGAGATGGACATTCTAATTAGTCCACATGCTTCGTCATTCCTATTATCCCACTTGGATTTCTTATCAGCATCAGTGGGTTATTTTTCCTTTCCCAAAATAATCCGATACAAGCCTTTACTTCTTAATAAATCTTCCATATGAGATTTCCATTGGAAGTAGTTGTTGTCGGTAAGCAAGACATTACTTGTAGAAGCCATATTAAATATGAAGATAATATGGAATTAAAAACTGAAACTGATGATCTCGATGGAAAGAGCTCTAAAAATTATGTGGTTTTAAAACAAATGGCACTGAAAACGAACTTCTGATGTGAGAGTTATGACCTTTTAAAAAAAGGCATAAACAGTAACCAACTGACCACGTGATAGTGTAAGTTGCTTTATGAAGTGACCCACTTTTATAAAGAGAAGTGGGGATCCCTTTTACAATGAAGTTACTTTATAACAGAAAAGTTGCATGCAAAATAAATAACTCTAAAATAAAATATTAAAGCTACTTATAGTGATTCACTTTTATACTTGAAGTGAAATACACTTTACAATTTTAGCATGAACTTTTTCAAAAAGGTAACAAAAGAGAGACTTGAACTCAAGACCTATTACTTAATAAGGAAAGTTTTAACCAAGTGATCTAACAAAAAATATTGTAATGTTTAGAAGGAGGATTGGGGTTGTTGTTGTTGACGACGTTGGGGAGTGTTCTAAAAAAAAACTCTTTTCACACAAGAAAAAAAAATCCGCTTCTCAATGACAACAAGGGTTAGATCTCGGTTAGCTTACCCAGAAGATGCACCTTTTCCTATTTGTTTCTGATTTTCTGAGATTGCACAGGGCGGGAGGAAAAGAGCATACACAGATTTAAAAGAGTAGCAACCCATAAATAAAAAATACAAACTGAAATAAAATCAAAATAAAACTTTGCAGAAATTTTTAAAAAGCATATTCAGGCTTATACCTCCGGATCTAACTGTAATGGTCGTATATTGGGAAAACGGAAACCTTTTCGAGTGAAAAAAAAAGTGTTCCTAAATAAAACGAGTGATCCGGACACAATGGAACAGTCCTCTCAGTCCATAAATGTATGGAAATGCTATAAAATGGATATGAGGAAACTCGGCTTCACGATCTCGATCTACAATAGGAGTGGGTCTTTAAATAGGCTCTGATACCATGTTCGACAACACAGGTATTCCAACAGAGGAATAACACCTTCAGTAACCACTCACATAACTAGATCAAATATCAACACACCGATATTTTCATGTGGTAAGACCCCTACAGAGAAACATCCACGGCCCCAACCAACGTGGCCACTTGGAGCAGTTTAATAATGCAAATAAAAAGATTACAGATATATTTTACAAGATATTTTCTCACAATTGATCATCGGAAAATGGCCCTCCATGCTCTTTAAATAGAGATCATGGACCAATTGGGTGTTAAGCCATAGATCAATGGTCGTTAAGATCGAGGAGAGTATGAATCGTCGGATCACTCTATGTCGGGAACATATCGTGACCGTCGGATTTCCTAACTACAAATGCATACTAATGCATACTAAAGAAACACACTTTTACCTAACAACATATTAGACCAAGTAGATCTTAACTAACTCCTAAGTGTCTAAATATCCTAACAGTATCCATCTACAATTGATTACCAAATTTCAAATCCCTGTGCCTGTATATATGTTTTCATCCTTCTCCTCCAAAATGCATACTTTTGTCGATCAAACAGTGGTATTCCATTTTTATACATATTGTTGCTCTCCATGATCTACCTTTCAGTGGTTAAACTGATTTCTGAAGGAACCTACTCTGATACCAATTGTTGGATTACTGAGAGGGGAGTGAATCAGTAATAGATCAATTTAATAATTTTTAACCATATAATGCAAGTGTTATATCAATGTAGCATTATCATCCAATAATTTTAGAGTAAAAAAACAATGAACAAATGAGCAATCATACACATACACAGTACACTAGTGTTTTTACGTGGAAACCCAAAGTGGGAGAAAACCACAAAATGTTTTTTCTTATATGTCTTTAAGAATTACATTCATTAGAAGCACCAACTTCCTTTGTTTTCCAGCTACAACTGGAAGGAGGCTTCAACCCCCTGGTTTCTCAGGCTACAACCTAAGGGAAGCTCCAACTCCCCAATTCTCTGGCTACAACCAAAAGGAGGCTACAACCCTCTATGTTCTCCAGCTACAACCACCTATCCTTGCCCCGTCCAACTGGCCTGAAATAAAAGTAGAATGATGGAACCATTGTCACATTATCACTGTGATATATACCACTGTAACATCTTGTACCATTGAGCTGCATCCAACCAACCTGTAATCAACATGTACCATAAACAAGTGCATCAACCATGCACCAACCTGTACCTCAACCTATACCATCAACGAGTGCATAAACGATGCACCAAATATGTCCAAATCGTGCATCAAATATACATAAACTATGACTCATCAATATGTACCAACATCATCAACTATACACCTCATGTATGTGTCAACTCATCAACTACTTGTCTCAACCATGTACCCAACATGTACCTCAGCCAAAATCCCTCATCAATTTCATCATCCAAATCTGATTTGTAACTCTGTAATAGAACTAGTGTATATGATCACATACCTGCAAACCTTCCTAAACTTTAACAACAAGAGACTAGCATTTTCATCAAACTTTACTTTAGTCTCACATGACTAATTTTGGATTAGTCAACAACCCTAACATGCAATAATCATAACTATGTACTTGTAATGAATAAATATCTGAAAAAAGTACAAAATTTTGTTTAGTCTCTTGTATGCAATTCCTTCAGGTTTCACTACTTGGATCCTCTCAGAAAAGGAGTTATAGAAAAAATGGCATGCCTTATTGAATTCTGGCTTATTCCAGAGAGCGAACTTGTAGAGAAAGACCTGGATATAATATTTTTTGTATGGATATGAAAATTGTACAAATAATACTACAAACTATACTCTAACCAATATATTTGGTCTTACTGAATTTGGATCTGCTATGAAGAATTTGTGACTTTTTTACCCGAAACACTTGTTTTACACTAGTTTCAAGACTAGCCACAAACTCTATTTTCCACGGAGTGTAACTACAAAAATACAATGACCCACAAGATGAAATTTGTATCACAACTACTTATATATGTTTCCTCAATGGACTCCCAATTTCACGGTCTGAATCATACTAGAAAAAAATTATTGTGAAAATGGCGAGATGACCTATAAATAACATACCTTAGAAAGCATCATCAAAAGAATTTATCCTCCCTTGAATTTCGGCCTTCTTTACTTCACCTTCCCTCTGAAATTCGTCTTAGATATCCTTTGGTTACCTCAGTCACTTGTAGATATTCAATATGTTCAAGTGTGATTAAAAATGAGAGACCCTTGCCTCTTATTTATACTTTCATGTAGCTTCGTCAAGGGCTTACCTTCTAACCATCTTAACCCACTTTCCGTATTTTAGGGCTAACCCACTTCTAACCACTTGTCCACTTAGTAATTTATCCATTAAATTTATTATTTAAATAATTTATTTTGTATCCACTTTGACTTATAGTACACTCATCACTT
>JZKD02S1012278.1:635457-666911 GCA_000966675.3 Picea glauca
CTTTGCAACCACTTTGACTACTTTGACCTTTTGGGGCTTCTAGATGACTCATGAGGGTTCTCCAACTTCACATGGCCATAACTCTCTAACCGTGAGGAGTTATGTGACATTCCACTTACCACTAGAAATGAAATGACATGTACTATCCATATAGAATATTCGTTCTTGAAAATATATCAAAACTCATACCATTATCTATCAAATAAAATTGGGTCCATTACCCAAACATTTGTGCTACAGGACTTTCTTCAAGTGTTGACATCAATGAAAACTGACCCAATTAATAAACAGTTTGGTGCAAGTTGATTGGTACATGTTTACAGCAGTATATCTCACAGTGACAGTGTGACAGTGGTTCCATCATTCTACTCATATTTCAGGGCAGTTGGACGAGGCAAGGTAGGTGGTTGTAGCCACCTTTCGGTTGTAGACGGAGAACATAGGGGGTTGTATCCTCCTTCTAGTTGTAGTGAGAGAATTGGGGAGTTGGAGATTCCCTCAGGTTGTATCTTGAGAAAATAGGGGGTTGGAGTCTCCTTCTAGTTGTAGTTGGAGAATTGGAAGTTGGTGCTTCCTTGAATGTAATTTTTGACATATAAGAAAATCATTTCATGGTTTTCTCCTACATTGGGTTTCCCACATTAAAGAAGGCAAGTGGAGGACAACTCAGCATCAAGTGTGTGTTCAAAATGTTTTGGGATCTAAAAAGGAGAGTGCTTCATTTACTATTTTGAAAGCATTGTAATTAAATCTTTTGAAGTTTTGAGGCTTGATCCATTGTATGATATTGCAGGAGATTGTAATTTCTTTAATAAGCTATAGGATTGTACAGATATTGAGCATCGACTCATATATGGGTTGTGAATATCCTTTATTATAATAAGGATTAGTAAGAGAATGTTTTAATTGTGATTTGAAATCACTAGTGTAATCGATAGGAAGGCTCGAGAATCCCCTTCGTGTATAAATATATGTAACCTATGCCCAAATGAGGTTGTTGGAGCTTATTGAAAATTGTTGTTGATGGGTTGTTGAAGATAATTGTATTTGTTGTAGAGAGTTGTTATTGAGAAATTTGTAACTTCTTTAATGAAGGAATATAATAGAAGAAGGTTACTTCCAGATCTCTATACATGTTTAACTTGAGTGATTGGGTAATGTTATGTTATTTTGTTTCTATGTTTTTATTGCTTGTGTGTGAATTTCATGGTTAATTGAATAAACCTGTAGTATTCTGTAAGTTTCAATTTTTTCTCTTTTGAAGCACTGGTGCAAGGAGTGCAAAGTAGCCACACAAGGAGTGTGAAGGCAAAGTCGTGTTTAGAATCAGAAGATCAGGAGAGATAACGTGAAACTTTGAGAGTGTGTGCAAGAACTACACATATACTTAGTGGAGTATAAAATCTCAAGGAGACCCATGCAAGGTGTGCACAGGGACAACACTTAGTCAAGTATTCAGAAGGTATCGAAAGAAGACAAGTGCAAGGAGTGTGTGAGAATATTTTATAAAAATATCTAAGTGTCAATTTTTGAGGAAGCACAAGGTGTGCATCGAAAGTCTAATTCATTTCAAGTGTTAAAGATAAGGAGAAATAGAGACTAGAATTTCTTTGGAGGAAGACCCTTTTCGATTCCGAGGTCAAGTGGATGATATCCTCTTGAGGAGGAGAATACCTTTCCTAGTCATCATATCTGGGAAAGTAGCATGGGTGTTCAAAGATTTTCGATTAAGTGTTGTGGAGGAGATGAATTTCCTGAAGTCTTGAGAATCAGAGTAAATCTAGACCGTCCATTTGAGAGGACACGTGTACATAGATCCAAAGTAGTTTGGAAGTCTGGAAATTCAGAAGAGTTGGGGTGTAATCGCAGAAGTGTGTGAAACTCTCAAAGTTATGAAGCCTAGAATGAATCTTAACCGTTGGCACAAATAGCCATGTGTCAATAGATCTTGGAGTCTAGAGACTTGACACTCTGGAGGAATTGGGTTATATTTTGTTCTAGGTTGAGAATTCCCAAAGGCTTGAAGGTCAGAGACCATCTTGACCATCCATTCACAAGAACACGTGGACCATTGATTGAACCTTCTATATATTCAGAGTTCGTGGATTTGGGAGGAAGTGAAAGTTGTGGAGTTTCTCTTATTCTGCTTTCGGTGATTTTGTATCATTGTTGAGTCAGGACTCCTGAAGCTCGAAGTCCCAAAGTGCCATAGTCCACGCCATTCAAGGGTATTATCCCACATACTTGGTCTAAGGTCATGTGGATTTCTCCGTCCAGGTAAATAGACCCTCATGAATTTGAATTTATGTGTAGGGAAGGGAGATAAGGAATGTGGTATAAGAATTCAAGGGTTCATCAAGAGCCCAAGACTTGATTCAACTCCCTACTATAAACGATCCTTAGATCAAGAGGTCGTGTGAGCCCTGGAGGTGGTGGGGGTTTGCGTCAAATACACTTCAAAATGCTCTAGAATGCTCCTAAATTAGATCGACCTTATTGCTCTAGATTTGGTGCTCTATTTCCCTAACTGTTGCTTGTTTTTCATGCCAAACTCCTTGTGTAACAACTGCTTGTAACAATCCTTACAAATTTCCTCTATTTTCCCAAGAAAATTGACTCCTCACTCTTCCTAATGTTGATTATTTCTTCCCCATTATTTCCAATAACTATGGGATGTGACTCACACACCCACCCTCTTACATGGGTTTAATTATTGGGATTCCACACACTCAAACAAAAATAGGATGTTTCCCCAAAAGATAATAAAATTCAAAAAATTGGGTTTGGATTAAAACTCATAAGTCATTTCCTCCTTGGTTCCCTCTTAGAGACTCTCTTCTCTTGTGGATAAATCAGACCCCATCTCTGTCCATATTACTAGGAGCTAGCATCACATTATTTTTATTAAAACAGAAAATACATTTCACATATTACATTGCTTGGCCATAGCCACATTCATATCTACATTATGCATTAATTAAACTGGGGATTATAGTGGGGATGCTACATTCCCCATCCCCTACAATTTTGAATTGTCCTCAATGTGAAACACCATGCCAAAATACATATACAAATTTTATATCGCGATATTCATAAAATAAAATAAAATTATGCAGTTTTTCCCTCCAACAACAATCCCAACCATGGTATCTCATTCTTCTCAACCTATCGACCTAAGGAATGCACCCCCTTCAGTGTCTTCGGTCCATTGGGATGCACCATTTTTTTTTCCAGGTCTATCAACATGACTGACCGATAATTTTTGAGATATGGTTTCGGAACTTGCTATCCAAAAATGGAGTCTTTCATTTTCAACTACTATTTTCTTCAAAATTGACAAAAATGTATGGGTATTCCTCCTGCAAAGTTTTTTTCATGTTCCCATGTTGCATGTTCAGGACTGTAGTAGGTTTGTTGAACCTCTACCATCCCTATGGATTTCTTTTAGATCACTTTGACTGTCTGATTAAGGATTTGTACTGATTCCACTCGAAAATCCCCTTCGTTTTCCATATCGATCACAGTGTAATCAATTATGTGGTTAGGGTCAGGCTTGTTGATTTTTCAATAAGTTGGGGTCAAGCATGAATTTCATTCCATTTTTATCATTTTACTTGAACCATAAAACAATTTGTTGCGACAACCAAGATCACAAGAAGAAATACCATGCACAAGTACATAAGAAGTATCTTGGGAAACCCTTCTCAAAAAGGGAAGAAAACCCAACCAATCATTTTCTATATTCTTCAAGAGAAAGACCTCCGCCACCATAAAAACAATGCACACAAAAAGGTTGAGGTGCACACTTTTCCCAAGAACAACTGTTTTCTGAAATTTCCAAACTCACACTTGTGATATGATTCCTCAATGGGGAATTTACCTTTATTTATATTAGACTGAACCTGTCAACAATAGTGTCTATTGGAACAACAAGGCCAACCTCAATAACTCATAATATAATTAATAATTACCATATTAATTATATTTTACATTAATTATCTTTCACTTTATGGTGGGGCTGACCTGTACCCCTTACATCACAAATAGGGTTAAAGTTAAGTCTGACTCTTGTACAATATAGCAAGGGATAGCATACACCCACTAATGCTCATCCACTAGGGGCACATCCATCTGTGCTTAGCCATAGGGATGTCCACATCTCTATATCATTGTGTCTCACAAGAGAACCACACTCACTAGTGCTCAGCCACTAGGATCACGTTCACTTGTGCTCAACCACAGGCACGTCCAACTCAGCAAATATCTTTCTCACTACGTCTCACAAGAGAATAATCTAGAGTATCTCATCATCTCAACTCTATGCACAGAGGATGCCAATACATAGTTTCATCTCTGTCTCAAAACCCAACTCATGGGCTTCCCCACACAAGGGCACACAACATTCCATCTATGTCTCAGAGAGGAACCACACACCCATCTCATGGGCTTCCCTACATAGGGGAACACAACATTCCATCTTCATCTCAGAGAGGAACCACACACCCAAATCATGGGCTTCACCACCTCACATAGGGGCGCAACTTTTCGTATCTATCTTAGAGAGGAACCACACACCAATCTCATGGGAACACCCAACTCATAGGATTCCTTACCCCACACAAGGGTACACACAACGTTCCTTCTCCGTCTCAGAGAGGAACATAAAACCCATCTCATGGGCACACCCAACTCATGGGCTCTCTCTCAGATCGACTCTCTCAGTCTATGTCCCAGAGGATGTCTAACGCAATTGTAATCATCAACACTCTCTCTCAGCTAGGGAGGCATTCTCCACCAGGCCAAGTCTCTCATTGAAGTACTCAAACTTTGTCTTGGAAATATATCTACAATATGCTCATGTGTAGGAAGGTATTTCACATGTAATTCTTTCCTCTAAACCATGTCTCTGATATAATGATATTTTATCTCAACGTGTTTCCATGAAACACAGGGTTCTCAGAGAGCTTCACACAACTCTAGTTATAATAATAGGATTCATCTCATGATCAAATAAATCTTTCATAATTTTTCGAAGCCACACTACTTCGCGGACTTCCACGCTCAATGTTATATACTCTACTGCTATCGTACTCAAGGCCACAGAGATTTGTTTCTTGCTGCACCAGGAAACCATGGAAAAACTCAAGGTTAAACAACAACCGAATGTTCTCTTTCAGTCCACTATACTCTCTACCCAATCTTTATTGGCATATCCCTACAAAACCAATTCTACACTGGAGGCATATCTCAGGCCATATCCAATTGTGCCTCATATATACATTCTTTACTGTTCTTCAGTGAGTTTGTCTCGAGTGACTCATGAATTGACTAAGTACATTCACTCCATATCATAAATCGGGTCTAGTGTTCAACTAGATACATCAGTGATCCAATTAGTTGTGGATCAATCTCGTCTGAATTATCATCATTCATTTCCTTCAAATTCATAACCATCGGTGTATGGATTTGCATTATGTTATACTAAACTTATTTAATATCCCCACTATATATTTTCCTTGACTCGGGAAAATTCTCATTGGTCCTTTGTCATACTTCTTGTCCAAGAGGTAGTGCATCATACGTAGATCCTTCATCTCGAAATCAGAAATCAGAGCTTTCTTGTATCCAACAACAAGGCTTCCTGAATAAGTCACCAAATTCAGACTCTCGTCACTAACAATGTAATAATATATGTTTGGATCAGAAACACTCTTGTTGAAACCCAAACTCATCAATAATCCATCCATGTTGTCATACCAAGCACGAGGTATCTGCTTTAGTTCATATCGGGCTTTATTCAACCTGTACATGTGATATTTCTCGTCGTATATCACAAGTCCTTATGGTTGCTTGATGTAAACTTCTTTCTCAATCTCACCATTGAGAAAGGTTGTCTTTACATTCATCTGATGTATTTTCCAATTCATGGATGATGGATGGAAGTGTATCGGACTACTGGATCAAATGTCTTATCATAGACAACTCCCTCTATTTGTGGGAATATTCTGGCTACAAATATATCTTTATATTTCTCTTCCATCTGTTGCATGTTCATTTTCCCCTTACAGAGTTTTTCAATCTTAGACAGGACTTTCATGGTCTACTAAAATGTTTCTAGGAATATCAACTGGAGAAACTGGATCAATAATTGTCTCCCTTTGAACTGTTGCAAGGGAGAAGGCAATGTCTCTTTCTTCTTCTCAATTTGTTTGACTCCCTCTGAGTCAAGTAACTCCCTCTAAAGTTTTTAAGAATAGATATCTTGTTTTACTTGTTTTTTATATATTTTATGTCTTCTCAGTTGCTCTACTAACTCTTCATTATTTTATGAATTTTAGCATAATAATAAATCAATAAATTTTTGGACTCCCGTACCAGGGATAATGGTCCAAGTCATGAGGGCTCCCACACTAGCTATAATACCCTTCACTTATTAAGAATGCAATCAACTATAGGCTTAATGATTAAATCAAACAATTTACCTAGATATGCATTCATTCTCAATTTTGTATCTGGTTTAGAGGAAGTAATCCTCATCTCTCTTATATTCATCCTTTTGAGGTGGGTCTGGTTCAATGTCAGTTGTGGAATTATATTGTCTTCCTTTCTTCTTGGTCAGACAATTTCTTGCATAGTGTCCATATTTGTCACATCTGAAGCACTGGATCTTTGAAAAATCTCTTCTTTGATTATGACCTGGAGATGATGGAGTCTTATCATCTCTGAATGTTTATTTGAAGTTTATTTTGAATCTTCCTCCTTTCTTTGTATGAAGTGCAAGAGCATGGTTGTCATCAGGGGAGTCCTCCACTCCTTTATTTCTAAGTCTAAGTTCTTCTTGAGTACAGTCTGTCCACAGACGATCAAAAGTGGGTAATTTTTCCCTTCCACTAACGCTTTTAAGAAAAGGTTCCCAGTGTTTTGGAATATTTTTGAGAGTGGAAAAGACAATTTCTTTGTCAAATATTTTTTCTCCAATGGAACCTAGATGATTTTTGATCTATGATATATTCATAAAGAAGGTAGAAACTGTATCACCTTTTTTCATCTTGGTATTTTGAAGTTGGCCCTTTCAGGTAAGGGCTATGAGGGTGTTGTCAGTCTCAAGCATATCCTTCAATGCTTCATACATTTCACAATATGTCTTCAGGTTGGCAATATGAGGTAGGAGATGATCTCTTACTGAGTAGATGATTATTTTCCTTGCCTTGACATCTTCTTCCCTTCTTATTTCCTTCTCTTCATCGATAGTTTTCTCTGGAAAATTGTTTTGTATCACACTCAAAAGGTCATATTATTCAAGTGTAATATGAAGCCTTGAATTCCAGGAGATGAGGTTTCTTGATCATCAATCCTATCTTCCACTAAGGTTCTATTCTTCATATTTTCATATTTCTTCACAAACTCTCACCAACTAGACTTAGAAAACCTAATGATTAGGTTAGACTAGCAACATTAGGTTTTGTTGGGATTATCACTACCAACAATAAGCTTGGAGAGTGTCATAGGAATACTGTTGAGATGAAACGTTCCTTCAATGAGCTACAGGAACCCTAAAATCAAAATTCTGCAAAAAATTGTGGAACCCTAGAAATGTTAGGTCCAAAAATCCAAAATCCTTGGAATTTCACTTTGAGAGTCTCTGGAGGTGCGTTGAGGGAGTTCATACACCCTTATCCAAATTTAATCCCCAATGTCCAAGTGTAAAGTGTTGAAAAGGCCAAACAAGAGAGGGTCGTACAGATTTTGCAGAAACCCTAGAGGGTCCTACAAAATTGCAGAAAAGAGAGGATGGATGCTTTAATTCTTGTGCAGTGGGTTCTTCAAAACCTAAGCTCTGATACCATGTTGATTTTTAAATAATCTAGGCTCAAGCATGAAGTTCATTCCATTTTTATCATTTTACTTTAACCATAAAACAATTTGTTGCAGCAACCAAGATCACAAGAAGAAATACCATGCACAAGTACACAAGAAGTATCCTGGGAAACCCTTCTCAACAAGGGAATAAAACCCAACCATTCATATTCTATATTCTTGAATAGAAATACCTCCACCACCATAAAAACATAGAACACAAAAAGGTTCTCACAAACCCTAGAAGACTAGTGCCCAAGAGAGGTGTGCACTTTTCCCAATAACAAGTGTTTGCTGAAATTTTCAAACTCACACTTGTGATATGATTCCTTGATGGGGAATTTACCTTTATTGATATTATACTGAACCTGTCAATAGTAGCGTCTACTGGCACAACATGTCCGACCTCAATAAGTCATAATATAATTAATAATTACCATATTAATTATATTTTACATTAATTATCTTTCACTTTATGGTGGGACCGAACTATACCCATTACATCACAAATAGGGTTACATGTAAGTATGACTCTTGTACAATATAGAAATGGATCTCATACACCCACTAGTGCTCAACCACTAGGGGCACATCCATCTGTGCTCAACCACAGGTATTTCCACATCTCTATCTCATTGTGTCTCACAGGAGAACCACACTCACTAGTGCTCAACCACTAGGATCATGTTCACCTGTGCTTAGCCAGAAGCATGTCCAACTTAGTAGATCTCTTTCTCCTTGTGTCTCACAGGAGAAGCATCTAGAGTATCACAACATCTCAACTCTCTTCATAGAGGAGGCCAATACATCATTTCATCTCTATCTCAGAACGATATGCCCAACTCATGGGCTTCCCCACACATGGGAACACAACATTCTATCTTAGTATCAGAGAGGAACCACACACCCAGATCATGGGATTCCATACACAAGGGCACACAACATTCCATCTCTGTCTCAGAGAGGAACCACACACCCAACTCATGGGCTTCACCACCTCACACAGGGGCACAACGTTTCATATCTGTCTCATAGAGGAACCACACACCCATATTATGGGCACACCCAACTCATGGGATTCCTCACCCCACACAGGGGTACACACAATGTTCCTTCTCCATCCAAGAGAGGAACATCACACCCATCTCATGGGCACACCCAACTCATGGGCTTTCTCTTAGGCCGAATCTGTTAGTCTATTTTCTGGAGGATGTCTCACTCAGTTGTAATCATCAGCATGGATTATATTTCTTTAATAACAATAAATGAAAAAAAACATGCACTCTCATGGATGCAACTAATTCTAGAATGTATGCAACTAGAAATATCTTTAATATTTCAAAAGGCCCACAATATCTTGTTGCCAACTTTGGGCAACAATTCAATCTTATTGAACTTCTTTTCTCTTTCACTTTAAGAAATACATGTTCTCCCACTTTAAAATCCATGAAACTATGTTCTTGTCTACATAACTTTTCTTTTTTTCCTATGGAGCCTTTAAATTCTGCTTGATCTGTGTCATATTCTCTTCCATTTCCTTTAAAAAATCTATCCCAATGATATCTCTTTCTAATGGGTTATCTCAGCTCATTGGTGTGTTACATTTCCTGCCATACAAAGCTTCAAAAGGACTCATTTTCAATGAGGCTTGATACCCATTATTATGGGAAAGCTCCACTAAGTGGATATAGTTTTCCCATTTTGATGGCTGGTCCATCACATACATCCTGAGCATGTATTCAATTATCCTATTGGTCCTCTCTATTTTATCATCTATATCTGAGTGATATGTTGTACTAAGATTCAACTTTGTTATAAAGACTTTGAAAAAAACTTGTCATAATTTGGATGTAAACTTGGACTCCCTATCTTAAACTATTTCCTTAAGAACTCTATGTATTCTGGAAACTTCCTTCATGTAAATCTCTACAATATTTTTTTCCTTGTGTGTTTCATTTACAGGAATAAAATTCTTTGACTTAGTCAATTTGTCCTCCACCACCATGATGGAATCATGTTGCTTCACTGTTCTGGGCAACTTTTTAATCTAATATACTCTGACCACTTCCTACTTCCATTACGGAATGGGAAATGTATGTAACAGCACCGTTGGATGTCTATGCCCTGTTTTTACCTTATGGCACTCTATACACTATGATATGTAGTTAGCCACTTCCTTTTTCATTCCTATCCAAAAGTATTGGCTCCTTACAAATGTAATGGATTTCTAATATCATGGTTTCCCAAGATATGGCACATTGTGCATTTCTCTCAACATTATATTTTTCATCTCCATGGAATTTAGCACATGCACCTTGCCTCTATACAAGAGGATTGTTGGCGCAGGCCATTTTGGGGAAATGCACAATAATTTTGAAGAAAAATAGAAAATGGACTAGAAAAGGACTGAGCGCCAGAGAAAAAGGAAACGTAGAGCGAGGAAGAAGAAGAATCAAAGGAAGGAAGGAGGAAGCAGATCAACTATGTGTGCAGGAAGTTAGAATGTGGACAAACCTAATCCACTTAGGTTTATGGTTTTGGTTATTATTGTAATGGGTTTTATCCCATTTTTGTAGTATAAATATGTATTGTGATATTTGAGGATATCAAGTTATGAGTCACAGTTACTAGTAATTAGTTTGATGTTCTTACAGTCAGTTTTGGAGACAGAGATGAATTGTATTAGGGAGTAATATCCCAAGTTGTGGAGCTTGATGTAGTCTTTCTAGCCTCATGTATGCAACATTATACACTTAAGAGGGCCAGGTCACAAGTTGTGAAGCTTAGTGCGACACTGGTCAGCCTCACATATCCATGTTCATTTCATATGCACTTTTGATTTAATGTGTGCAGCGCAATAACTTGATGAAGATGAATAAAAGAGAAAAAAAATCCATATATCTTTGGACGTAACCCAGGGGGGATAAACCACGGTAAAACTGTGTCTTTTTCTGGAATGGTTTCCTTGTTTCTTGTAGTTACTTTGTTTATGATGAATGAATGAATCTTGTAGAAATAAAATGCAATGCGCACTAGAATAAATGATGATATTTACTGCAGAATGAAGATTAATGAATGAATTTGAACATAAGATGGTGGATCTTAATATTAGGTGTGTTAGAATAGTATATCTTATATATATGAGGTAGAAAGAATTCCTAACACCCCCATGAGAAACATCCCTTCTATGATTGCAGACATGTGGGTAATGCAATCACACATAAGCCATCTCAAGTGAGACTTCATTGTGCACTTTGTGCGTCGTGTTTCCTTCTGGTCTCTAGAAGGGTCGACGGTTTGCAAGGTTTTTTTGGAAACATAAAGTAGAACTCGAGAATTCTAGATGATATGTATAAGATGGAACCACGTGGATTCCACATGTCCCTTGAATAATAACTCCCGAAGAGCTTCGGGAGGTAATAAATTGAAGTCCATAACTCAGATTTCAATATGGTGGCAACCGTTAAAAAGCTTGTGGTGAGCAAAAGTCAAGGGAGATCTCGAATTAAGACTTGAGATATTTAAGGAAAATGTAATTATGATGCCCCATCCCTTAAAAGAGTATTTATGGGTTAGGTGTGTTACACAGGATCTTCCCCATTGCCTAAGACAGCTCACATAATGGGCACACTAGAATTGAAAGAGTTGCAGATGCAGCTAGAATAAATTTTAAAGAAGGGGTATATATGCCCAAGTGTGTCACCTTGGGGAGCCCCAGTTCTTTTTGTGGGAGAATAACTAGAGATCATGGTTGGGACTATTGTTGAAGGGTAAAACTTGCACAATTGTTTTTTATTTTCTTACCATTGTGATGTAAATTTGTATATGTATTTCAACAAGGTGTTGTGCATCAAGGAAAATGCACAATTGTAGGGGAGGGGGAATGTAACATATCCACTATAATCCCCAGTTTAATTTTGCATAATGTAGATATGAATGTGGTTATGGCCAAGCGATGTAATTTGTGAAATGTATTTCATGCTTTTAATAAAAATAATGTGTTGCCAGTTGTTGGAAATATGGACAGAGATAGGGGATGATTTATCCACAAGAGAGGGGGAATGTATCAAAGTGTCTAAGGGGAACCCAAGGGGGAAATGGTTCATGGGTATTAATACTAACCCATATTTATGAATTATATTATCATTTGGGGAAATATTCTATTTTTGTTTGAGTGTGTGAGAGCCCAATCATTAAACCCATGTAAGAGGGTGGGTGTGAGAGTCACATCCCATAGTTATTGGAAAGCATGGGGAAGAAGCAATCAAAATTGGTCAGAGTGAGTAGTCAATTGTCTATGGAAAATAGAGGAAATGTGTATAGGATGATACATACAGTTTTTTACACATTCATTTGGGCATGAACAACAAGCATGAATAAAGGAGCATGTTGGAGAATTTTGGAGCGTATTGGAGATGGAAATTGAAGAACCAAGTTGTTAGGCCTGAAGAGTGAAATTATGAGTGAGTTGCATTGTAAAAACAAGTGTGGTTGTTGGCTACTAGTGTTTTTCCTGGAAGTGAGTTCCATGGAGTTCTCAGTAGACAGATTCCTAGTTGTGTGTGCCAGAGAGACCCTTATAAATGAATGGGATTCCTGATGGACTAAGAGAAGTGAAAGGGTACATTAATTGGGTTGGGGAGGCCAAGGGGAAGAGAGATGGGAGGTATTTTGGATAGTTGTAGGAGAATACCAGTGGGTTGTGTGATAGTGAGTTGGGAGTGGACTGTGAAAGGCACCCTTCTTTTGTGGATTCCTAGCCCCATCTCGGGGATGACTTGCTATTGAGATTTAGAAAAACAAGTCTATGATTGGGTGGAATGTCCTTCCCAAGTAGTTGGTTTCATAAACATTTTATAAAATATAAGTATTTATTTATTTCCTGAGTTATTTGTTGATTTTAATTGTTATTCTTAACTCTTTGAATGTAAATGGTTTATTGTTGCTATGAATGATTTATTTGATGCATTCATTTTCATTTATAATTTTATAGATAAATTTTATTATGGGTTTCCAAATCTGGTTATAATTGTGTCTAAATCATGGCCGGTAAACCATGGTAAACAAATCAACATAATTTTGATTTTTTTGTATATAATTCCACAAGTATTGTCCCTGGTTGAGTTGGGGAATGTTACACGTAGTGAGGGAAGACACCACAAGAGAATCATTGAAGGTTCAAAACTTCATTGATAGGATCAAGAAGATCCATTTGCAAGTACATGTGACATTGAAGAAGTCATAGGAAAGTACAAGGCCTGGCATGATCAACATAGAATTGAGAGAACATTTAAGGTGGGAGACAAAGTTTGGTTGCATATAAGAAAAGAAATTCTACATGGTCCTAGTAAGAAGATCAAGGCCTTAAGTTATGGTCCTTTTGATTTGTTGGAGAAGGTTGGTGATACTGCCTATAGACTCATTCTACCCTATATATGCACATTTACTTAATAGTGAATGTGGAAAATATGAAACTCTATGAGCGTTCCATGTTGGACCATGAAACTGATGAGCAAGTCTTACCTGCCATAGAGAACTTAGCACTAGAAGCTCAGGTAGAGTTACTATAAGATATAGTTTTGTAGAATAAGTCCAAAACAACTAGACATGGTAGTATGAACTATGGGAGGTCGAGTTGAAAGGAAACCTTTCAGGTAAGGCCAAATGGTACTCCAAGGAGAAGGTAGAGGACAATTTTCATCATCTCCTTCAATAAAATATTTTGGGGACCAAAAGCCTCCCTAAATGGGGAGGTATGATCCAAAATGGATCATTATATATTTTGTCATCTATTTTTGTACTGTATGGGTTGAAAAATTGGAGTTATTAGTTTGTAGGACCCATTTTAGGACCAAACCCTGCTTTGGTGATATGGGGTCGAGAAACTTTCAAAGCCTATTCAAGTCCTTAAGTGAACATTTTTGCGCTTAAAAATTCATGGTCAAAGTTCTTATCATCTCAACATTGTTCATCACATTGATATATTCCCAATGATTTGAAGATAACCTTAATCAAAGTTTGTACAAGAAATTTATGTCTCTTCCAAATCGACCTATCTTGTTAACCACCATGATATCGAGAGGATGCCACACTAAATTCCATTACTTGCACATGTGGATCTAGTCATGTGTATACTTTTAATAAGATTCTAGAGGGTCCAAAACCCTAACCCTAATTAATAGTTGAGGTATGCAAAAAAACTAACCCTATCCCTAGACGACTATCATGACATTGTTAAATACCAAGCCACACTAGGATAGGATGGGGTTCCAATCTTATTGTATTGTTTATCGTTCCATAGTTGAGAAAAGAAGAGGAGTGTGTAAGTTTTTCTCAGAATAGGCTATGGTTTGACAGTCGCGAACATAACAGAGCGCAACATGGTTACCAAAGGGGGCGGTAATGGAACCCCCTCATACAAGTAGCTAGTGGTGGATAGGGGGAAAGGACCACAAGGTGGAGGTTTCAAGTAACCAGTGATGAGAACCTCAGGTTATGGAACGGAAAATAATCAAGAAAGCAACTCGGAAAAAAGGGACCGCATGGGGGAAGAAGCCAGAGAAACCTAGAATACAACACAAGAACCAGAGAACCCCAATGGGGTAGAAGGGCGCAACCCATGTAAACCAAAAAAAACACTAATACCCAAGGTAATACTGGAAGACCCACAAACGCAACTCTATCGGGACTAGATGAAGACGTATGCACTAATATCTAAGTTCATGGGTCTGTAGCCCACAGAAAGAACATTGCGCAACTGGATAAAATATCATTGGAAACCAAATGGGGAAGTGGAACTCCATCTGGGTTCGATAGGCTTATTCACAGCAGTATTCATAAACTTGGAGGATAGGGACAAAGTCTTTGAGGGGGGGTCGTACTTCCACACCTCAGTAGGACTTTACATGCGACCATGGAAGGAAAACTTCTCCCCAAAGAAAGAAACCTTCAAGAATGTACCCGTCTAGCTGCGGCTTTACTCTATGTCGCTAGACTACTGGTTACCCTCTACCTTCGAAGAAATTGGGAACAAACTGAGAAAATATGTGAAGACATCAGAAGCAACCCTAAAAGGGAGATATACCTCCTATGCAAGGATCTGCATAGAGATGGATGTTTCGGGGGCACTCCTAGAATCCCTAAGCATGGAATTTAGGGATGAGGAATGGATACAAAGCATTGATTATGAGAAGATCCCATTTAGATGCAAAAGATTCCATGAACATGGAAACCTATTCAGAGAATGCCCTCTCAATAAAAAACAAGAAGCGAAAAACACCAAAATACAACAAGATGAGGAAGGGTTTATTAAACCGAACCACATAAATAGAGAAAACAAGAAACCAAATAAAACCCCAATGGGAAGCAATTCGGAAGCCAGGACCAGAACGGAAGGGTGAGAGAAAACCTACAAAGGGGAAGAATGAGGAAAGGAAAAGGAAAAATCTAAAGAAGCTAAGAACCAAGCCACAAATGAGAACATAAAAAATCCAAGCAATCAGATGGAGAAGGGGGGTAGCGCAACTCCTATGGATGGAGAAACCAAAGATGCCAACACACCCATGCAGGAGGCAGACAGAGACGTGGAAATGACACCAAGCGAGATAGGCATGGAAGATTCGGACCTCAGAGATATTTTGGAAAGGGAAGGAATATATCTCCCGAACATACTGGAACAATGGAAAAGGCAAGGCATAGACAATGTACCAACGGAGCAACTAGACCGCATCCAATACCTATTCCTCCTAAGGGAGGAAGCAAGTGCACAAATGGAAAGATAGGACACCTAGGAATCAAAGCAGGTGAGGGACAACCACAGCTCTCACCCAAGCATATGCAAAAGAAGAAAGGCAAGAAATCAAACAGCGTATCCCTACAGGAACTAGGAGCCCTGTTGATAAACTCAGGTAAGCTCAAGAAGCTCTTTCCCAAATCCCCCCCACATGTTTAAATGAAGATTATAACATGGAATATTAGAGGCCTAAACAGCCCAAGAAAACAAAGAATCCTTAAAAATAGACTAAGGAAGGAACAGCCGAAACTCTATTTCATTCAAGAGACAAAATGTACGGTAGATAGAATGGAAACAATCAGCAAAAAACAATGGATCAAGTACAATACATTGGTTGTCGAAGGACAACAGATGGAAGGTGGTATTCTCACTCTGTGGAACCTAGAGGTGATGAATCTACTAGCAGTTGAAGCCACTAGATACACACTCTTAGTAAGCATGCAAATCATAGGTAACACAGAGGTGATTCTATGCACTAATGTGTATGGTCCCCAGATGTTGGAAGAGAAGAGAAGAATTCTCCTAGACTTGGAAAACGTAAAATCCCACTACAGCAACCCCCACTGGATCCTGGTCGGGGACTTCAACATCATCACGACACTTGCGGAGAAAAAAGGAGGCACCAAAAGACTGGATAGAGATGCGAAAGAATTTCCATCTTTCATTGACACAGTGGAGATGGTGGACATCAAGACCAATAATGGCCAGTTCACATGGAACAACAAACGAATAAATCAACATCAAATAGCAATGAGGCTAGACATATTCCTAGTGTCGGAGTCCAGAATCCTACAGGTTTTAACTTTAGATTGCAACATCCTTCCCTAGGGGGCTCAGACCACTAGCCATTCCAACTGGAAGCAAAATTCCAAACCACACCGAAAAGCAAACCTTTCAGATTCGAGAAATTCTGGATTGAACATCCCACCTTCAAGGAGAACATCAGCCATTGGTGGTGGGAGCCACAGCCTGAACAAGGGACAAGGATGTTCAAACTTTACAAGAAAATTCGGTACATCAAACATAAACTCAAGGAGTGGAACAAGGAAATCTTTGGAAACATAAAACAAGAAAAAGGAATTATTGAAAATAGAATGAGGAACCTTCAAGAAATATGCATAGATAATGGTTATACAGAGGACCAAAAAAAGGAAGAGATCCAACTGAACCAGGAATGGGAAGCAAGATGCCAGTAGGAAGAGACTCTATGGTGCCAAAAGTCCAGAATCAGGTGGCTAAAGGAAAGTGAACGAAATATAAGATTTTTTCACCGAACCACCATTTCTAGAAAAACCCACAACAAAATCCTAAAACTTTGGGATCGGGATGGGATCGAGAGAGAGTCCCACAAGAAGATCAAAAATATACTAGTAAACCATTTCCATGGGATAGCCCAGGAACCCAACCAAGATCGAACGGAGGCCATACAAAGGATAACTCAGCACATCCCTAGGCTAGTTACCGAGGAACAAAATATCAGCCTAAACAAACCCATCGCTAAGGAGGAAATTGACCAAGTGGTCCAGGAGATGCCCAATGGAAAGGCCCCAGGTCTAGATGGTTTCACAACAGAATTTTTCAAAGCTTGCTGGAAGTGGTCAAATATGACATCTACGAGGTAGTGGAAGACTCCAAATGCTTGGCCTCCATTCTGAAAGCGCTAAATGCCACAATGATAACTCTAATTCCCAAAGAAAATGAAGCCAGGACCCCAGACCGCTATAGACCCATAGCATTATGCAATGTGGTTTACAAGATAATCTCCAAAGTCATAGCCAACAGATTGAAACCTCTCCTACCCTCACTGATTTTCCAGGAACAGGCGAGTTTTGTAGAAGGGCGACAAATTTTGGACAACATCATCCATGCCCATGAACTGATACACACGCTGAAAACCCAAAGGAAAGGGGGGATGATAATCCAACTTGATTTAGAACAGGCTTATGACAAAATCAATTGGCACTATATGGTCAAGACTCTGGAAGCTTTTGGCTTTGCGCAAGACTAGATCAACTGGATTGTCAGCCTAGTGTCAAAAACTAGCTACTCGCTGCTAATAAATGGAGCCCCAGCCAAACCCTTCTAGCCTTAAAGAGGCATCAGACAAGGAGACCCGCTATCACCTTTCTTATTCCTTCTAATGATGGAAGGACTCAGTCGAAGCATAAAAATCACAACAACAACAGGGGAAATAAAAGGCATTAAACCCTTCGAAAACTGTCCTACCTCCACACACCAACAGTTCGTGGATGACACCCTACTCCATGGCACACCCACGGTCAAGGAAGGGAAAGCCTACAAAAGAATCTTAAATGAGTTTGGGGAAGCCTCGGGAGTGGAGATCAATCACTCCAAATCCATGATATATTTCTTCAATACCAACCCAACAATCCAAAGGAACCTGGCAAATATTTTGGGGTTTGAACGCAAAACTCTCCCAAAAAAATATTTGGGAATTCCCCTGACGGACAGAGCATGCAAAATGGCAACATGGGAAGGAGTGATCAACAAGATATGGGAGAAGGTTAAAAACTCGACTTACAAATTCCTCAACCTTGCAGGGAGACTTGTCCTGACCAAGGCGGTCTTGCAAGCAATTTTGACCTATATGATGTCAGTGTTTCCCGCTCCCAAAGGAATACTCCAAAAAATAAGAGCCATCCAAAGGGACTTCTTATGGCGTGGAGCGGAAAGAAAGACAAAATGGGCCTTGGTGGCCTAGGAAAAGGTTTGCAAACAAAAATACAAAGGAAGCTTAGAATTACAAGACCCACAAGTAACCAACGAAGCCTAGGGGGTGAAACTCTAGTGGAGATGGGTCACAAAAAAGTCAACACCATGGGAAACCCTCTAGAAGGCCAAATCAACGACCAAGATTGAATCTGTTTTACGGGAACAAGAGAAGGATCAACCATCTGGAATCTTGCCTAGCGCAACAAAACCTGGATCCAGTAACACAGTTTATGGGAAGTGAGGAATGGAAAAAAAAACAAATTCTGGGAAGACACGTGGCAACAAGAACCCAGAATGGAAAATCCGGACAGGGAGGAACTCCAACAAGAGATGATATCACAAGGAAAAAACAAAATCCATCACTACTGGAAACAAGAAAATGACCACGATAGATTGAGGGCCTGGGAAAAACTCAATCCACAAAACAGAAATCAAATCGCAACAATAACGAAAGAGGTGGAGGAGGAAATGGGGAAAAGGAAAATTGTAGTCTCAGAAGAAGAGGACCAACTAAGATGGGGCAGGAAAAATGGAGGGGAATTCAACTTAAAAGAAGTTCAAAATTACATTACAGACCAGGACCAAGAAGACCCAACGCAACAGTGGGGAAAGATTTGGGGCAGCCCCCAGTGGCCAAAAATCAAAATGTTCAAATGGCTAGTACTTCACAATCGAATTCTAACCTGGGAAAACCTAAGGAAAATAGGGTTCATAGGCCCATCACGATGCCACCTTTGTCAAGTTAAAGAAGAAACAATGAATCACCTACTCAATGAATGTAATTACACAACAAAGATGTGGGACTGGGCGACAGGCATCTTTCGCAAGTCCAATAGGACGCGTGGTAACATCAGCGCAACCATCAGCAACTGGAATGAGAGTTACAGTGAAAACGAAATGGTAAACCTCTGTTGGAACCTCATGCCAGGGATGATCATTTGGGCAATATGGAAAGAAAGGAACCAACGCATATTCAGGAATGAAATCCTCCCGGAAGGGAAACTCAAGGAAGCAATACTCTCACAATCTGAGAAACAATGCAGAGCCGCCAACTGCCAGACCGAAAGAACGCAACTCACGAGCTAGGACTCCCAAATCCTGGAAACATTCCACCTAAAATACGGGCACAACAACACATTGGTAGGGTGGCCACCACAACTCCAATTAGGAGTGCGCAACTGGACACCTCCTCCGTCAGAGTTCTTCAAGTTAAAATTTGACGGGGCGGAAAAAGGAAACCCAAGAATGGCAGGAATGGGAGGGGTGATCAGAGATAGCGGGGGTAACATAATCATGTTGTACGTTGGGAGCCTGGGTAACTCAACCAACAACGTAGCAAAATTTGGAGCCCTGGATCTCGGTCTCAAAATTCTAAGACGAGAAAGGATGACCAACACTATCGTGGAAGGTGACTCCACCATGTTCATCAAAACGTTGAAGAGAATCCAAAACGACACTAGAGTGGGAAAGGTTCAGAAACACCAACACTTGGCACACTCCCTACAAAAAATCCAGGAGCATCTGCAAACGCTTAACACCATGGAGTTGCGTTGGGTTCGCAGGTCAGCAAATGGCCTGGCGGACAAAATTGCCAACGAGGGGGTTAGCAAGGAAGGAACAGAACTAGATACTACCTGGTCCAACATCCCGCAAGGAAAATTTAGAACAGACTGCACCCAACTAGCGACAAAAGATCGGTCCAGCAGCTTAAGCAAGGAAGGTCACATCGAGGAGGGCAGCGAAAGGCCCGAAGGACCCAGGTAGGACATGACTTCCCAACACCCGATTACCAATCACAATGCAGGATCAAATCATACAACAAGCGAGGGAACGACAACAAGATCATGTCAATAGTAAGATCTGTGGGGGAAGCTCGTGGGAAAGCATCAACGGTAATCAACACACAGTTAATGATGTAAGGCAAGAAGGATTGACACAGACCAATATATTTCCACTACGCCAAGGGCCAGGTACGAGGAGTGGCCAAGCAGGATATCAAGCGTGCAGGGGAAAGTGTCAGTACAAGAATAACGGTCGAGTCATTATAACCATACGGACCGTGACCAGAAAAAAGGACGGGAAGATTCACCTCTACGGGAAGACCATGATTGGAAGGACGAGCCCACAGTAGGAGAAGTTTAATAAGAGACCGAACAGTAGGAAGAGAGGAAAACAGAGAATGCAATTGCAAAGGGTACCAAAAGACACAAGGATAAGGAAAGGAGGAACCCCCGGGTAGACAGGAACAGGTTGAGAATGCAACAAAGGAGCAGCTATAGACCAGACATGATGGTGCGAATGAAGCGAACGAACAACAAAAGCAAGCCCCAGGGGAAGGGAACACCGAACAATCCCTGACTACTTTCAAGGATGGAGAAAACAACAAAAGACGTGGAGGGCACCTTTCATACTCTGGTTGTGTCGAAAGGAAAGGAAACCATTACCCAGTTGGAGAAGGCAATCAATGAAAAGCGCAAGGGAAAAACCTGGGATGCTCTGGCTCAGGAAGTAGACTGGGTAATTGACCCGGGAGCAACGCAGCCCAGAGAAACCCTCTACCACAAGACGATGGAGATGGCATGGCAAACAAATATGCTAATTGGAAAAATGAGCTCGGAGAGGGAGGACACCAGACATGAGAACAACAAGGAACACATGAAGCTGCTAAATGAAATCTTGAGGTGCCTCAGCAGTCTGGAGACCACTACTAGACTGCTAACTAAGGTTGAGACGGACCAGAAAGACAAGATAGAACAATTGGCTGCCCAATTCCACCTCTACATGCGCTATGTCCATCACATGGACATCACGCCAGCCGATGAGAAAGGAGCACCAACACATATCAGAAAGACTTGCACAGTCCCCCAAAAGGAGGAGAACAAAGGCACGGCAAATGAAGGAAAGAAAAATATCATCTTTCTGGATTAATGTATGGTTAGTCTATTGTCAAGTCAGTCGGGTCAATCCTATGCCAATCTCAGCTTCTGTTATTGTAATTTTTTTTATCCTTTTCATGTATGTTGCGCTTATACGAGTAAAAACTGGATATGGTAGGACTAGGTTGGTTTCCCAGGGTGGCAGTCCAATCCTACCCCTTGCCTATTTCAGAAAACATAACTCAAGAACTCCTAGCCCAGTTTCCATTTTGGCAGGTCAAAGAATCCCCCTTTTTTGTATCATTACCCCCCTTTAGTAATACAGATTCTCAAACTCACTTACAAAAAAAAAATAGTTGAGCAAAGCATCTAGGAGTGGGATATTTGAAGTACAGTAGATGAAGTAAAAGATCTTGTAGCACGCATGCAAGCCATAGTGTCCTTGGCAACTCCATAGTGAGTGCACTTTCTTTGTATTTCATTTCATAACTGAGAAGAAAAGAGAAGGCATAGGCCTTACTTCTAGCTAGATTTTTCTTGTATTGGGCTTTTCCAAGGTACATATTGTGTTCATGTGTGGATGGTGTGTTATTTGCTTAGCTTCTTTCATTTCAATTTTAATTTATTTTAGTATTTAAATATGAATATAAAATAAAACATTGCATAATGAAAAATAGCAAAATATTGTGAGATTTGTTGTGACAAACTTTTCAATTATAATATCCATGATAGAGTAAGAATCAAAAGTGCAAAGTGCTTCTAAGTTTGAGGGCTTATTGTGTCCTTATACACAACAAAAAATCGTATGTAAATAAGATATTTTACCTATAAACTCATTATTTTTATGTTGTTGTGTGCTTAGGATACTTTGTTATAATATTTGTATGATAACTTATATAAAATAATGCCTATATTAAGCAATTAGTCCATTAATTATATTGAATAAAGGCATAATCATCCTATAGAGGTAGGTGAGGGCACACGTTAATGTTTTAGTGTCTTTTGTTATAAGAGATTCCCTCATTTATATGAATCAATTTCAATGAAATCTACTTTTATTTCTTACTAAAATGAATTATTGGAAAAATCTTTCTCCATACATTCGAATGATGCAGTGATAATCTTAAGCATATTTAGGTGTGTTGCGTGAGTGATTGTACAAATGCTCAATGTTTCTTAACCAACCCTTGTCTTTCTCGAGCTTTCAAGAAAATGGCTCCCTTCCTTATAATTCCTCCCAGAATGTGTTGCAACTCAAAAGTCGCGAGTGGTAGATCAACTACTGATAACGATTCAGTTACGTACCAATCACAATAAGGCTTTAATTTCTACTACGATGGTTTACATTCCCATGCCAATTGATATTTTGCTGTTGTGGTTGGTAAAGAGACATGGAAGGCACACATTTGCCTTAAGTGGGCATGTGATTACAGGAGTGTAGAAAGATTGTTTAGAAAATCCAAAGAGTAGTTCAAATGGAAATAGATTATTGCCCCTAAATAATAATCACTTACGCATATTATAAGATGGAAACCCAACGTAATTTCTTACATTATTAGACACTCCAACAGCAACGCACTTATAAGCTGACCACACAAATAAGATATGCAATACATTTATATAGGTAGTGACACCTTTTCTAGACAAGCAACAACATTTAAAATAAAACCTTTGGCATCTTCAATTAACCTAATGTGGAACGACTCCCTAAGATAATATTAAAAGTATAGCTTACCCCCACTCGGTAAGGACCATACGGTGTTTGCAGTGTAGATGATACTTGATCATCCAAAAACAACGAACAAAAGCTCAGATTGGGATCTTGACTCGACTGTCACATACTGCTGCTTTAGTGTCATATCATAATTCCCAGAGGCCCACCGCGTGGACAAAGCAGGCCGAAGCTGCCACAACCACGCCTGCAAAGATGGGAGGAATCAGGAAATCCACGTTCGATTTCCCGACCAGATGAGCAGGCAGGCATATGACATCTCCCGGCTTATCCAACGGCAACCTCATATACTTCCCTTGAAGGTCATCGCACGCCAGAGAGAATTTTGTAAACGATGACAAACTGGAAGTGAATGCCAATTCGGGGCTCACCGACGCAACTGTCACTACTGCTGCCAGAAATGTTGTCCAGAAAATGGTGTATACAAAAAGTGGTTCAAGAATAAAGCTTATGCATCGTCCCGCGCATGCTTTCAATCCTCTGGAAAGATTCCATAAAACTCCTGAAATGTTTGCAGGTAATGCCATGGTGGATCCCTCAAGTTCTGCTGCTCAGGATGGTTTGATTATCCTCAACTGTATACGAGCCATAAGCTGAAGCCTGCATACCTAATGGACGGCCCGCTTCTTGAGAAAATTAACTTCCTGCAAAAACGGTGAATCAAGATTCTTTATAGCTCCAAAAGATGAAAAATCCAAGGAAATTTACAATCTGTAAATCAGTCTCTCCAACATAAAGAAATGAGAAAATTATCCCGCATATCTCTTTCCTAAATGAATAACCTAGTTTTGTAAATTTCAAACGAAAACAATCGCTCTTTCATCCAAAATTTCCTCTGTAAATTTATTATTGTCTTACTTCATACAACAATAATGGTAAGCATCCTACAATCTTCAATCCCTTCTCTGCTCACGTTCTCAGCATGCCTTTCTACCGACAGTTTAAAGGCCCGACCACCCAAAATAGTACCAAAAATATCTTTAACGGCCTTCCGACAAATAAAAGTGACTTTTCATCGTTCGAATTCTCCGCCGCTGGTTCCAAATTCTTTGACAGTATAAATCTAACAGTGTTACGTGATTGAATATAAAATAAAATCAAGATTTAACATAGGTTGCTACCAAGAAATCCGCGAGGCTTTTGATTCTAATTTCAGCCTATTGCAAATTCTACAAGAGTGGGATTTCATTTGGTCCTATTGCAATTTCCTAAAAGAAATTTTGCGTTTCAGCTTGATATCAGGAGATTTTCAAAAATCAAAGATTTCAATATTCCGATGGCAATTCCGCCGATGAACTGAATTTAAATTTGATCTTGTTCGAATTTCTGTATATAGTTTCGGATTGGTAGTAGTTTTCTAAAAGAATTTTGAAATTCACGGGTTCTTGCCGCAAATTCTTTAAGAAACTTCAAAGAAACCGAATTTTAAGCTCTTTAACACGCCAATACCTAGAAAGTTCTGATTCCCTGCCGGGTAACTCAAAATCGAAAGAATTGCAAGCATCGTTTGGATGCCAGAAAACGAGGGAAGACGTTTTTCCAAAGCAAACAAGATGCAGAGATCAAAACCTAACGGATTTTCATGGCTAGGAAAATTAATACAATTGAAGAAAGAAATTTACCGGTGAAATCAATTTAGCAGCATCGTTAGTAGGCTATTGAAACTAGATCGAACCGGAGACCTCCTCTGTACAGAGTGACGGGAGCCTTCCAGAAAAATTCTACCGCAAGACTCGCCTCCTCAACAAACGGCCTTATGCGACCTAGCTTTTAAATGGTTGCAAGTCTGGGGTTCGAGGATAACGCCAAAGTTGACCACTGTATACCACAGGAGTACAGAAGGGCCCCGCTTAGATTTATAAGGCGATCTTAGTAATAAAGTGAACGGCGTTATAACTTTGTTGCCGTCCCGACTCCCCCAATCTAGAGAAGCAATCAAATAAAATTTCCGTCCGGTTTCCCGAGTTGTGGAGTGGTTATGGTTTCCGGTAACCGTGTCAGGCGGATAAAAATTCCGATGTCATATGAAGGGCTTATATTTCATTAAATAAGACGACGATATCTCTCCGTGGAAGAGGGATCAATATACACCTCACAGAAAAGTAATTTTATAATTTTGCGCGGAAGATATTTCACTTAATTTTCTTTTACATAGATGTTGCCATATAAAGAAGATCAAATGTTCTGATTGGTTCTACACTGAGGTATATTCTCGCGAAAAGAATTTGGAAGTGTAGCGAAGAACCCCAATACAACGTCACACCGGCCCTATTTCTTTTTGTGCGGGGGTGGACAAGTCGCTTAGAGAAAAGCCGAGGGTTAGTAGAATCCATGAGAAGACAAACAAGAAAATATGAGGGAAGCAAATCATGTCAACGACGAAATGATTATGCATTATATGTATATGAGGAAAATACAAGAAGATACCAGAAATATGCATGATGTAAATGTGTAGTGGATGATGCATGGAATCTAAAAATGATGTAACGAAAAAGGAAATCAAGTAATTATGAATGCGTTGTTCTTTTATAACAACGTTGGAAATAACTAATAATTGATGAATCATCACAAAATATAATTGTGATCGTGCTTGGTTGTGAGTAGATTTGATATAAAATGTATGTAGACTAATTTCTAAGGTTTAATTAGAGTGGGTAGAGAAGTGTGCAATTCATGTTTTTTAAAGGCGTGGTACTGATGATATTTAGAGTGGGTAGAACAGTGTGTAATTCATGTTTCTTAAAGGTATGGTAATGATGATATAGACATGCTTTGCTATATTTGCTCACATTGTGTTGGAGCTTTGGTCACAGAAAGTATTTATGTGGTATTGCCATTGTTTTCTCCACACCAAAATGTTTTGCAACTTCACTGTAGTGTACCTCCCAAATCATCTTCTCGTGATCTTTTAAAGGAGCACTAAGATGGCTCAAATGACCCAAAGGTCCATTCTACAAGTAGAAGTTTAAAACTTGTTTACGGATTACTAGTGTTTAGTATGTAGCAACAAGATCGGGATCTCTATCATAATGTTGGGGACACTATGAATTCTCATGTCCACAAGAACTGAGGATTGTGGTCAATGCCACAAATAGAAGTTGGTTGAGGCAAATTACAACTCAATTGATGGTGCCCTTCTTTCACTTGATGTTTAGAGGAAATTGTCGAAGGTACGTGAACCACTTTTGATGGTAGTCATTCTACAACTTGCCTTCTATCTACATAAATCATAAAGTCCTATTACAGGTATTGATGATTGTTTTTATTCCTAGAATATAGTGCTTCCACTACCAACGGGTCTAGACCATGGAGAAAATATCCTTGTCATAGGTGGGGTATCTATGGACCATGTCAAAGAGTGTCTTCCTATGATAGGCCATTGGATGTCCATGTTATGTGAGCCCTATACCAATGGCACAATCTGAAGTGTATGTGTCAATTTTGAATGGTTTTTGTAGATCCAAAAGAATGAGGACCAACACCATGCTGAGGAAATGCTTAAGTGTCTCAATTTCTTTCTATTGTGCTTGGGCCAAGAAAACTTGGTCTTGGCTTCATACTTGGTCACTTGGCTCAAAGGCCAAGCAAGATGAGATAATCCCGACATGAAATTGGAGTAGAAGTTGGCAAGGCCCAAGAAGCTAGGAGGGTTTATTAGTGTAACATCTCAGTGCTAATCCTCGTGAATTATAATGTAATTGTATAAATGTGAATTACGTTGGTGAGCCGAGGTGTTGGGGCAAAGAGACTGTATTGATTTAATGTGTCTGGGGGGCGAATTGCATGTTATGAACATTGATTAATTAATAAAGTAATAATCGTTGGTTGTGATACTAAAGGAATGAAGAACGATGGGGGGCTATGATTCTACAAGAGAGAAAGGGGTCCAAAGGGGAATTATGCATGGATATTAATCCAACCTACATTCCTAAAATTATTATCTTGTATATAACCTTCCATTTGTTGATTGGGTGTATGAGAAGCCAATCATTTAACTCATGTAAGAGGGTGGGTGTGAGTGTTCACATCCCATAGTTATTGAAGAGTATGGGTTGAAGTACAATCATCCTTGATAAGAGTGTGAGTCAAGCAAGCAAGGAAGAATAGGAAATGCGTATGCAGAATAAGGACATCTTTTACATACAGATTTTGGGTAGCAAAGAAGGAGCAACAAGCTAGGAAGAGGACCAACCATGGTTTACTTGATGGCAGTCATTGCTTGGTTGTTTTTTTATGTTGACAAAGAGGCCTACATGCCTGTAAATAGGGTTGTGAGCCTGTGGTGCGCATTTATGTGGAGAAAATGACTCGGAGCCTTGTGAAGGTTGTTGTGAGAAAACATGAAACAACCGAGAGTTCCTAGAGTTTCCAGCTGAGTGATTCCTGGCCAACCAAGTGAACTAGGGACCCTGATAAAAGAATGGTACAGCCCTGTGAACAATGAAAGGAGTACATTCCTTGGGTAGTGCAGGTTGTGGGGAAAAGAGAGAGCTAGAGATTTGGGACTGTTGTGAGGATAGAACTTGGGTTTGGGGATGTTGTGTGTGGAGAGTGGAAAGCCAATGGGTAGGATATTCTTGTAGACTTGTAGCCTCAGCTCAGGGGTGGCTTGTTGATGAGAGAAAATGATCAACAGTGCCTATGGATGGGAGGTTCATTCTTTGTTTGCAACTAGTTGGTTAATCATTAACAGATACATGTTTATGGTTTGTTCTTATGTTAACTCTACTATGTAAATAGTTTATATGAATGCGGTGTGTTTGTTGTTTGACGTTTGCTCGAACAGTTGTATTCATGTTTAATATATGTTTCCAGATGAATTTAGAACTATGGTATCGGTCAAAAGGTCATATTTGTGTTTGATTTGTAGCTAGTAAGCTACATGAATTTGATTAACAGTAAATCTTAATAATTTAATGAGTTTTCACATGTAATGTTGCTTAGATGGGAACTGGGTATGTTAAAATTAGTGTTTTAGGGGTGCCCCAGTGATGGATGACTTGGATCATCATTGGATTTACATTCAGACCACACTCATCCATGATGTATTAGCCTAGATACTAGATCTCTACATGTCAAGTGAGCACTTCTCTATGTTGTTGTATATCTCGTGTTGTCACAAGGTGCTCAGTTCATGTTAAATGTGCTTCAAATGGTCTTCCTAGGTTCTATTGAATATGAAAATGTCATCTAGATATATGACCACAAAAAAAAAATTGAATGGTTGTAGAATATCGCCCATCATCCTCATGAACATTATTGACACATTAGTCAAGCTAAAGGGCATGGCCAACCACTAGAAGAGACCTTCCTTAATGTTATACCTATATTTGTCTCCTCCATTATTCTATAAAAGGAGGGAAAATCAAGGGGTAAGGGAGCTCAATTCATGATATCCTTATGCTACCAAAATAACCAGAGAGAGACTCCTACTATAGTCTCCAATTTTTATATCAGTATCATCACATTTGAGAGAGTGGGATAAGGAAGTCTCAAGGAGCTTGGAGCCAGAAGCTACCTCAATAATCTCAAGGTAACACATCTTATGGTGTACTTTCCTACTTTTAATATATAGATGTATGGTGTTTTCCTTCTCCAATTGGTATGATCTATGGTGTTTCTTGATTTATATTGGTAGATCTGATTCCATCTTAAGATAATTAAATTAGATCTATTTGTAAACCATATTTATTTCATTCTAAGAAAGGTTGAGAAGGGTACATGGTGTTGTATGTGTGTGTTCGAAATTGGTTGCAGGATTTGGAGTGAAGAGTCGGAGCTGCATCAACCTAGATACAATAGGAAAACTTTCGGGTAGAGGTAAGACCCATTCTCCTCTCTTATCAGTATATATCAAACCTACAAACTAGATATAGAGGAAAACCCATTGTGTTATATCCATGATCTATCTCTGATCTCAATCAATATATTGAGAGAGCTCACCTATATGTAGGAGAGATTCCTCTACAACATTGGTGACTCCACTGGGGAAGGATCTAGTTATTCTTGCTTCGTTTGATAAGTTCCCCCGGTCATTGTCATCTTTGAAACCTTATGGTAGCTTATCATTGTCTGTTTTCTCTATTTGGGTGTCTAAAACCTTGAGATGTCTCATATATGGGCTAAGTCTGTTGAGTATTCTCATTTTTTCCCATGGTCGTGCCTGTTTCCTTAACATAAGCGACCAATCACACTTTTCTCACTAGCAAGGCATGACCATCTGATTGTGGTCACTTGTTTCACACTAGCAATCCACAATCGTTTCATATAGGAGAAAATTTTGAGTTTTTTTCTCAATTTACCCTCAGATCTAATTGAGTGTTGGCTTGGAGGGGTTGTAGGTGTTTTGTTGCAACTATATCACTAGGGTTTCACCTGCGTGCGCATAATTGTGTTGGTGTTCCTAATCTTGTTTTGTTCCCTTCCTTTTTCTTTGTCAAATAGATCTAGGAGTCTCACATTGAGTTCATTTTTTTATGTTGCACGATTTGCATGAGTGTGGACTGGTGAATAGTGACCTGGGCAGATTTCTTGTGCTCATTTTTTGTAGACATGGTTATGTAGTGTGATCTTGTTTTCATTTGAAAACAAAAGAAGAATTTGCATTGCATAACCATATTTTCAAAAGTTTTGGGTGTTGCTTCATGTATTGACATTGGCATATAAATAGTGACCATTGCCAATAGTGACATGAAATTTTCAAGGGTTGCAGGTGATATCCATGAGCACAGGAAAATAGGCGGGTGCAGTTTTCAACAGTAAAGATCCCATGTGCACTTCAATTTAGTGCCATCTCTAAGCGCAGTTTGAAGGAAGTTATAGTTGGCAGGAGGATAAGCTTTGATGGGAGTGCTAAAATAAAAGTTGTTCCCAAATCACAGATCACAACCAGATCAATGACCACACATTATTTCAGGGTCGCAACATGCTCGAGTGTTGAAATCCTTGAGAGGGAAAAAATATAAACAATGGTATTGCGGGAGAGCTACGTGGCAGAAGGTGGTGAGTTTTGGGCCCAAAATCGATGTGGGTCCAAAACGCTTTCGACAGCCCCAAAATCACGTGCTCATTTAGTGTTGAATCCAATAGAAACACATGGCCACCCCTAGTCATCAAGCCTCGTCCCGATCCTGAGGAGAAATCAATTAATGAACAAGGACCAGTAGTTGAAACCTCGGTTCACTCCATAAATATAAGGGATGGGGGGTCTAGTCGTGGAGACATAACTAACAGCCCGAGGTACCACCATGGACGGTTTTTCTTGCAGGCTCATTCTGATTTGAGATTGCGTTTGATAGAAGAATACACGTACAGTTTGACAAAAAGATGAATAGATGAAGATCCTTGGACATGATGGTTAGCTTGCAATCCTAGAGGTTGTCCACTATTTTGGGTATAAATACATCAGTTGAAGAATATGTTAGGGTTGATGGTTGAGGAGAGCTCCCTATTTTGTAATAGTTTGATAGTAGATTTGTTCTCTGGTTATGTATGATACCTGAGACTTTAGCATTAATAGAAGTCAGTTTCTTTCACTATCTTGTTTCCCATTATGTTGAAACACTCGTGCATGGATGATCCAGATGAGATGTTTTAGTTGTATTGTAATGGAGGTTTGGTTATAATGTTGCTATGATCTGTTTCAATGTTTTCTTTCGCTGTCATGTTTCCTCTTATGATGAAATGCTTGTGCATGGATGATCCAAACAAGATGTTGTAGTTGTATTGTAATGGAGGTTTGATTATAATGTTTTTGTGATATATTTCAGTTCCTTAAACTTAAGTTCAAGAGTGCTCTTGTGCTCAATTTTTTCTACAACAAGTTTCTTGAAGGTCAGATGCTCATGGAAGACTTGTCCAATTTCCTCACTAAGTCTTCCTCCTTCTCAACTTCAACTTTAAACCACTGACTCAAGTTAATGAGAACCTCATTTGATTATGCATTGCCAGCCCAGTTTTCTATGTTAAAACATTCTTATGCTGAGCTTTGTCCATTTGATCTCCACTCATAAACCCACCTCCACAAACATTTTGATGGTTACTGGGATTATCCTCCTATAGCCTGAGGGTGACTCTCAATGATACCATTCTTGGCATCGTTGTAGGGGAACAAATTGAATACATTTCCTTGGGATTGAATGATAAAGAAATATTGATTCTGAAGGTGCATCAGAAATCAGTACCTTGAAGATTGCAAATTGCACCTGGCGACTCCACTGTTTCAATTGCAGATCCCAAAGGCTATAATGTTCCTGACTTGGCTAGTCTAGGAAACGTTGCTAATGTTTGTGTAGGATCAAAGGTTTACAACATATAAATGATCATACAAATAATAAATGCGACAAAGGGCTGCAAGTTTGTATTATGATATCTTTGTGGATTACAAAAATGGCCGAATGCGGCTGAATATGGATAATACTCGACTAGATCAACATACAAAGGATCTTAGCCGGAATATAAATAA
>JZKD02S1012278.1:672822-686215 GCA_000966675.3 Picea glauca
TCCTCCAGAAGTGACATGTGAACCTCACATCTCTATCAAAGACAATACTTCTAGGAAAACCATGTAACTTTACAACTTCATTAAAGAACAAGTTAGCAATATGGGTGGCATCGCTTGCCTTAAAACAAGGAATAAAATGTGCCATCTTTGTAAACCTATCAACCACTACAAATATTGAATCATTCCCTTTCTGAGTCCTTGGCAAACCCAAAACGAAGTCCATACTTACATAATGTCAGGGTCTAGTAGGGACAGGTAATGGTGTATATAAGCTTGTGTTTTGGCTTCTTCCCTTGGCATGCTGACATATCCTGCATCTGCTCACAGACTTCTCCACTTCAGACCTCATCTTTGGCCAGAAGTAAAAATAACATAACTGACCAAAGGTTTTATCACTTCCAAAGTGACCTGCCATTACACCATTGTGCTTCTCTTGGACCAGATTCTCTCTCATAGAGAATTTAAGAATACATAGTTTACTATTTTTAAATAACAAACCATCTTGCAATATGTATTCAGTCCATAATTCTCTGTCCAAATCTACAGGATTCTTACAATCCCTGTACGCACTCTGAAAATTATTATCAGTCTCATACAAATCTCTTAAGTGTTCAAATCCTAAAACTTGAATCTAATTTTCTTGCACAATTAAATGTCTCTTGCTTAAAGCATCAACTACCCAATTTGATTGTCCACTTATGTGTTTCAACACAAAAGTAAAAATATGCATAAACTCGACCCATTTGACATGCTTCTGATTCAATTTGGGCTACTGCGTAATGTACTGCAAAGCATGGTTGTCAAAAAATAAAACAAACTCCCTAGGCATCAGATAATGCCTCCAATGATTCAATGCTTGAACAATAGCATAGAACTCCTTGTCATAGGATGAATAATTTTTTCTTGACTCATTCAACTTCTCGCTAAAGTAAGCCACAGGTCTATCCTCTTGACTGAGTACAGCTCCAATTGTTGTCCCACTTGGATCACATTTTACTTGAAAAGGATGACTGAAATCTGGTAATTTCAGTACTGGTTGTTTAGTGAGTCTTTTCTTCAAAAACTGAAAACTCCTTTCAACTTTTGTTGTCCAATGGAATGGTCGTTTTTCCTTCTTAGTGGTCTCCATATTGGGTGCGCAAATGTCACTGAAATTCCCGATAAATTTCCTATAAAAACTAGCCAAACCATGAAAACTTATTACCTCAAAAATACTCCAAGGTGAAGGCCATTCAATGATTGCTTGCACCTTTTCTGGGTCCATCTTCATACCATACCTTGAGATGACAAAGCCCAGATATATTAATTCAGATTTCATGAATGGACACTTCTTCAGATTTAACAACAGTTTCTCTTGCTGCAATTTCTCCAAGACACATCTCAAATGTTTCAAATGCTCTTCCTTTGTTTGACTGAAAATCAAAATGTCATCAAGGTAGACAATAACAAAATTACCTATGAAATATATCAAGACCTCATTCATTAATATCATGAAGGTGCTTGGTGCATTTGGCAGTCCAAATATCATAACTAGCCACTCATACAGTCCATCATTTGTCTTGAAAGTTGTCTTCCACTCATCTCCTTCTCGAATTCTGATCTAATGGTATCCACTCTTCAGATCTATCTTTGAAAAGAAAGTTTCCCCACTCAGGAAATCCATCATATCATCCATCCTAGGTAATGGAAATCTGTACCTAATAGTAATATTATTGATGGCCTTGGAGTCTATACACATCCTCCATTCACCACCCTTCTTCGGAGTAAGCAATGTAGGCATTGCACATGGACTCAGACTCTTTTGAATCAATCCTTTATCCAACAATCCCTGGACCTACTTTCTAATTTCCTCATTCTCATTAGGTGTCAATATATATGTTGCCTTGTTTGGTGATTTTTCTCCAGGAATGAAGTCAATGTAATGACTAATGTCTCTCTTTGGCGGCAACTCATTGGCCAAAATCATCTACCACAATATCACTAAATTCAGCCAACATCTCTTGAATTTCTTCAGGTAGAGTTGTACTATCAATCTTCATTAATACTACTCTAGGTTTGCACACCACATCATAACTCAACTCTTTCTCTTCCAGTTGCTATAAATACTCTTTACCTGATAATAATAGGACTTTGGTTGCTTGTTGTTCTACTACACTCCCTTCTTGTAAAGGAAGCAAAACATGTTTCATTCCATCCTTATCAAAACTATAATAGTTTCTTCTACCATCATGTACAACCTTTTTGTCAAATTGCAAGGTCTTCCAAGAAGAACATGGCAAACATCCATGGGCATAATATCACAAACAATTATATCTTTATATGTGCCTACTTGCAAATCAATTTCACATTGTTCACTTACCAGAATCTGATGTCCTTTGTGCAGCCAGGATGCTTTGTATGGTACGGGGTGTTTGACCTTCTTCAAACTTAGCTTCTCTACAATCTCTGAGGAAACAAGATTGTCAGTGCTCCCACTATCAATCACCATCTTGCAACACTTTCCTTTGACTTTACACATGGTCCTGAATAAAGCCTTTCTTTGAGAAGGTTCCACATTTTCCTTCTCAGGCTTCAACAAGACTTTGTTCATCATCAAATCTTCTCCAATCTCTCGAAAATTTTCGACCACTGGCAATTGGTCTTGCTGTTTCTCACTCTGATCTATATAGGCTCCCCTCTGTCCTATGTTTTCCCTCTCCGGACATTCAAAATATCTATGCCCCAATTTGTTACATTTGGAACATCTAAAGACAGTTTCTTTGCCTCTTACTCTACCTCTACCTCCTTGGTAAGGTCTTCCTCCTCTTGAATCATTTCCCTTGTTTTGTTGCTCCTGCTAATTTGAATTGTTCGACTCTCCCTTTTTGGTTGCAAACTTCTCTCTTCCAGTTGTCTTCCCTCTTCCTTTGGCTGAACCTCTACCTCTATTGAAGTTCTTCTTTCTCAATAGATTTTCTTCTGCTCTTAAGGCACATTGGTAGGCCTCTTCCATTGTCCTAGGAGACATCATGTTGATTTCATCTTGTATATCCATTCTCAAACCATTGATATATCTAGCAGTCTTCTTTGTTGATTCTTCTACATAGCCTACTCTCAGGTTCACTTTATAGAAATCTTCAGTGTATTCTCTTACAGACAATAACCTTTGCCTAAGGTTGTGCATTTGTCTATATAGAGATAATTGTTAATATTTGGGTAAGAACTTGGCTCTCATCTTGGCCACCATCCTATCCCAACTCTTTATCAATGGTTTATTCTTTATTATCCTTTCAGCCTACACACTATCCCACCATAAGGATGCATGCCCTTTCAATCTTGTCACTGCCACTCTGACTTTCTTGTTTTCTTCAATTTCATCATACTCAAAGTACTTATCTAACTCACTGATCCAATCAATGAGATGTTCAGAAATGAGACTTCCCTCATAGGTAGGCAATTCAAGCTTTGTTCTTGAACTTACCCCTGGAATTGAACGAAAATACCTTAACTCAGGGGTTTCTTGCATAGGTTCTTCTTCTTCTCCTTGTTCCTCTTCTTCAGGCTCACTCACATCCCCTGCCTCTAGATCTCTTTGTCTGCCCAACTCCATAGCTTCCAGGCGTGCTTGCAATCTCGTCATTTCCTCCATGACTTCTGCATTTTTTCTTGGTCGCCCTATGCCACGACCCCTTGCTCTGCCTACATGTACAACCATGTCTTTCTTCTACTGCTTTTTGAGAAAAGCTTCTACTATGATACCAAAATTTGATGGAAGGTTGATGTTTGTGCCTGTTTAGGACCTTAGTCAAATATGGCTACTTCTCCAAACTTGTCAGAGTCTTCCAAACACTTATTGACAGCGTTAGTTAAGTATTCAAAAGTGCTAGAATAACCTTACCTTGGCACTTTCATTATCACACATGACCATACTTATATGATTGGGTGCTTATCGTAATAGAGAAGAATGGTTTGGAAGTATGGCCTTCCTAATTGTGATATCCAATGGAACGTTGACACGCCTTAAAACCACTTATCATGAGCAGTTTCCCATCGCATAGCTAGGCATACATTAACTCACTTGTTGTTCTGATTGTGATCTGGTATTACTGTCATTCGATCAACTCAAAGGTAAATATCAACCCTCGCGCTTCTACTCCCCACCAGACCTATCTACACCATAGATCTACTTTCACAATGCAGAGTAACTGTCAATTTGTTTTCTGTATGTATTACTTTGTTCACCCTTTGTGCATGTAACAAGTAGGAGGAACGCACAGTTATTTCATGGATTCAACCCCAATGGTAGTCTGAGGTTACTTTCTTTGATTCATGAGATTTTAATACAATAAGATCAAATCAATCGTGTCCCTCCTCAATCGTATTTTGAAATCTTCTCTATCTATAACCCTAGTCGACTGTAGTTTCATATATGAGTTAAATAAAAGACAATTAAAATACCTGTGTTTTCATTATTAACAGGTCTACAATGAATCAACCATGCATTTGAGAAAAATACCAACTAGTAGTCACTCATTCACACAGAAAAAAAAAATGCTTGCTATTGAATTCACCCAAGTTACTCGCATCCCCTTTTTTTTTTGTCTTTCCCACTAAAGTTCATCTCTCCCCCATCCTGAGAGTCCTTCCCTTGAATTACAACCAGAAAGATTCTAACTAATAACCACCTCCTGCACAAACGAAGGGATTTCTAATTTTAGTAAAAACTAACTCCTACTAACTAGTAACAAATTCACTTAGGTGGCACATTCTCCTCACAAGGAGCTTCAGATAGCCATTTATTCCTACATTAACTTAACAATTGACAGTAATACCATCTGACAATAGTTATCTACTTAAACAAACATTCAAATAGGTTTTCCCTTGATCTTGAAGCCTCCTTAGTTCAACTTCAAGCCACAACATGTGACAAAATAATCACATTGATGTCTTGGGCTAAATTCCCCTGCATCACCTCTCAAGAAGAACTTTCAGCTATTGTACCAGATGATTCTGGTAATTTACATGATTCTTCTTTTAAAACTCTAGTAGTTGTATCCAATTCTCCTTTTATACCATATGTTGGACTTTTTAGAAGTTTATATTTTGAAATCTTTCCTGTTGAACTTCCCCCTTCTAGTCTTCATTTGGAAGGATAAATTTTTGAAACCCTTATTTCCCCTGATATTGTAAAGTGGTTTAGACCTAGGAGCTTAGAGTATTTTCACACTTTGGGCTTTCCTACTTCTCCTCCTATCAAAGTTGTTGTAACTAAAGAGGGGGGAAATTATTTTCCTTTGAACCCTATACCATTCTTCTCAAAAAAATCAACCGCTTCCCCTTTCCCCTAGAAACATAGTTGCATTCCTATCTGTCCAAACTCCATGTCCCCCTCATTCTCCTACAGTTCACATCCCAATGGTAGGTTCTAATCTTCTTAGAAATAGGATGGATTCCATAGTGGCTACTAGATATGCCCCTCTTGTTTCACCTCAGCCTATGAATGCTCTCCCAGTTGGAGACTACCTTAAGTACATGCCCAAGTTCACAGGGGAGGAAGACATAACTGTAGAAGAATACCTTTCATCTTTTTATAGTTATGCAGATAATCTTAACATTGAAAATGAAAATGTGTGGATGAGAGTTTTTGTACAGATCCTTGATGGTGAGGCTAGGAAATGGTTTATGAGCTTGACTCCTGGATCTATTGCTAGGATTGAAGCTTTGGATGATTCATTCTTGAGGCATTGGGGGGATAAAACATATTTTATTTATTACATTATAGAATTTGGGTCACTTAAGAGGAAAGAGGGGAAATATGTTTCAGACTTCTCAAAAATATTTAATAAAATGTATAATAATAATCCCATTGAAATAAAGCCTACAGAAACCTCTTCCAAGATTACTTATGCTAGCGCTTTTGACCCTGAGTTTTTCCTCTTGTTGAAAGAAAGAAGAGCTACCTCTTTAGCTCATATGCAAGATGCAGCCCTTGAAGTAGAGTCTAATATATTAGCAGCTGACAAACTCAAGAGTAAATATGACAGAGACAGAAGAAAAGGTAAGGTTGAATCTTCAACCTCTGATTCCTCTCCTTCCCACCCTCAGGTGGATGAATTAACAAAGCTGGTAAAATCACTTTCTGTAGAAATGGAGAATTTGAAACTTGAAGGAAAGCAGAGCTATAGGAACACCCAAAATGTTGATAATAGAAGTAATTTCAGAAGACCCAATAATACCCCTCATATCCTCCAAAGAGATCAAATAAATAGGGATAGGGATGATAAAAAAATCCAAGCCCCTCTCCAAAATAACCTTGTTACTGATGATGAAGGAGAGGAGGAAGAAGTTGATCCTGAAATCCACTGTCTTGGTGACACCTCTTCATCTCCTCATTTAACCCAATCTTCATATGAAGAGTCTCTCATGGAGAGCCAACTAAATGAATTAAGCAAAGGAGAAAGGACTAGTGGCAATCCAAATCGATACAACCTAAGGTCCAATAAGGAGGGAAAGCCTAACATTTATGATTATCCTAATAGAGCAGAGAATCCTGCTAAGAGTGTAGCAGCTAGCAACAAAGAAAAATAGGCACAAAAAACCCAGGAAGTGGTTAAGAGCCCTACCCTAGAAGTTAAGGATATTTTGAAGCCTCCCTCCTCTTTTATATTTGAGAATGAGATTCAAAAAATTAAAATCCTTGTACCTTTTTTGGAGCTAATTAAGAATGAGGATTTTAAAGGGTACCTTTCCAAAATGTTGCAGCCTGAAACTTCCTCTAATTCCACAGATTCAGTCAACCTTCAAGATGAAAAACCAGTTGTCATACTGGGAACTTTGGTATAGGATAGAGATGACTCGTCCCCCCTTTTCTACACATCATTGAACATTCATGATAAAGCGTCACACAATTGTTTGATGGACTTAGGTGCATCTCATAATCTCATGCCTAAAACTATCATGGATGAGCTTGGGTTGGAAGTTACAAAAAAATACCATGACCTGTACTCATTTGATTCTAGGAAGGTGAAGTGTCTTGGGGTTATTAAAGACCTAGTTGTTTCCTTGTTCCAATTGCCAATGAAAAGTGTGGTCATGGATATTGTGGTGGTTGATGTTCCCCCTAAGTTTGGGATGTTATTGTCAATATATTGGATCAAAAGGATAGGGGGAACTTTGCATATGGATCTCTCGTATGCCACCATTCCTGTGTTTGGGGGAGAACATAGAAGACTTTATAGGGAGGCACAATTATCCTACATCATCAGTGATGAAGTAAATCCTACCAACCACCCTATTTTTACACTTGATACCGATTTAGGATCCAATATATTGCAGCTCACTAGTGATCCTCAACCACCTATTGAAATCCGAAATCATTCCATCACCTTTGGTGAAGATCCATCTCCCAATACCTTTGTTTGGAATATGTTTTTTGATGGAGCCTCTTCTAGGGAGAGTGTTGGTGTTGGGGTAGTCTTTATTTCCCTACCCAAGAGATCATATCTTTGTCCTTCAATCTTGAATTTGAAACAACAAATAATGTGGAAAAATATGAGGCTCTTGTTTTGGGTTTGAGGGATGCTAAAGACATGAAGATTGAAGAGCTAGCAGTGTTTGGAGATGCTGAGTTAATTGTTCATCAAGTCAAAAATATGTATCAATATAAACACCCCAGGTTGAGGACCTACAGAAATGAAGTCTGGGATCTTGTTGATAGTTTCTTCAAGGATTTTAATATCTCATTTGTTCCAAGAGAGGAGAACACTATGGAAGATTCCTTGGTTGTTTCAACAAGTAATTTTAGAATTCCTTTGCCCCTTAAAATCAAGTATGATGTGGAAGTAAAGTATAAACCCTATGTACCTGACAATGTCAAACATTGGAAGGTTTTTGAGGATGATCTTGATATAAAAAGATTTTTTGAGACTGTGGATGAATTTTCTTCTTCACATATTGATCAAGATCAGGATACTGAAGAAAGCCCCCATGTTGATATTTTTTTGAATAATTGTTGACCTTGAAATTGTTCAGTTACCGAGTAACCATATTCCAAAAGGACTAGTCCCATTGGAGATATTGTTTGATAGAAATGATATTGTTGTGAAGGTTAAAGGTTCAACTGAAAATGCTGAGGTGATTGAATACAATTTAGGTACAGAGGAGGATCCAATGTATGTTAATTTTTCTAGTAGCTTGTCAAAGGAACAAATGGTTGAGTATGTAAATCTTTTAAAAGAGTTTGTTGATGTGTTTTCTTGAAAATATGAAGACTTAATAACATTTGAAATAGACATCATTGAACATAAGATCTCTTTGAAAGAGGAGACCAAGCCTTTTAGGCAAAAGCTTCGACAGATAAATCCCATATTGTTGCCTATTATGGAAAAAGAAGTGAAAAATTTGTTGGATGCCCAGATCATCATTCCTTTGAGATATTCATAATGGGTGTCTAACTTGGTGCCTATGAGGAATACAAATGCGGAAATCAGGTTGTGTGTTGATTTCAGGAATTTGAACAGAATCTCCAAAAAAGATAACTACCCCTTGCCAAAGATGGAGCACATTTTACAGAGAGTGATTGTTTCATCTAGGATGTCTATGATCGATGGATTATCTGGCTACAATCAGATCTTTGTCCTACCTGAAGATAGAGAGAATACAACCTTCACTAATCCTTGGGGCACATTCATATATGCTAAAATTCCCTTTGGATTGATGAATGTAGGAGCAACCTTTCAACGAGCGATGGACATTTCCTTTATTGGGGAGAAATAAAAATTTGTAGTCATCTATCTGGATGACATTACAATGTTCTAAAAATATGACAAAGAGAATTTTCATCACTTGAAGAATATCTTCCTGAAGTGAATAAGGTTTGGTCTCTCTCTCAATCCTAAGAAATATTTGTTTTCTATGAAGGAAGGTAAATTATTGGGGGCACATTGTGTCAGCAGAAGGGGTAAGAATTGATCCAAGTAGAGTAGAGGCCATACAGACCTTATCTTTTCCTAGATCTAAGAAAGAGGTTTAGTCTTTCTTGGGTAAGATCAATTTCTAAGAAGGTTTATCTCTAACTTTGTTGAATTAGTGAAGTACATTACAACCATGCTTAGAAAGGGAAATGAGGTGAAATGGACTGTTGAGTCTAGAGATTATTTTGATCAGATCAAAAAGGCCTTGACTAAATAACCTATGCTCATCATCCCTGACTATTCCAAGGAGTTTCTAATATTTTCCTTTGCCTCATTTGACACATTGGATGTTGTTTTGTTGCAGAAAATTACAGAGGGGTTAGAGCAGCCTATTTCCTTTTTCACCAGAGAAATGAGGGATGCAGAAATGAGATATGATATCATGGAGAAGAAATCTTATGCTTTGGTCAAAGCCCTCAAGGATTTCAGAGTATATGTTCTATATTCAAATATTGTTTCATATGTCTCTCTAGCCTTAACGAAAGAGATACTTATCTAGTCTGACATAGATGGGAAGAGGAGCAAATGGATTGCTAAAATTCTAGAATTTGACCTTGAAATAAAGCTCGCTAAATAGGTGAAAGGAAAAGGTTTAGCTAGGTTGCTGGCTGAATCAAATTGCAAATCCTTGGGGGTTAATTTCAAGAAAATAAACTTAGAAAATTAACAAGATGAGATTGTTGATAAAATCTCTCATGTCAGCCCTAGCTTGGAAGAATGAACTTGGTATAAAGACATCATACATTTTTTGTAGAAGTTGTGGCCTCCTGATGGCTTGGACAAGAACAAGGTGAGAGATTTAAAACTCAAAGAAATCAAATAGTGTCTCTTTGATCAAGTTTTGTATTGGAAATATACTCTTGGAGTTCTTTTGAGATGTCTAGATCCACAGGAGGCCCAAAGGGCCATAATTGATTTTCATGACCACTTATGTGGGGGGCACCATTTTTGGAGGACCATAGCTAATAAGATCCTCAAAGCTGGGTATTTCTGGCATATCCTTTTTACTGATGTTTGTGAAAAGACTAGAGCTTGTGTCAAATGCCAAAATTTTTATGGAAAGAAACAACTCAAATATTTGCCTTTGAACCCTGTGGTGGTTTCTGGACCTTTTCAGCAGTGGGGCCTTGACTTCATTGGAGAAATCCACCCAGACTCAAGTGGTAAACACAGGTGGATTTTGAATGCCACTGATTATTTCAGCAAGTGGATAGAAGCCATTCCTACAAGGAGTGCCTCCCACAAGGTAATCATTATCTTCCTTGAAGATATCATGTCCAGATTTGGTTGTCCAAGCAACATTGTTACTGATAATGTTGCCTCCTTCAAAGCTAAACTATTGATAAATTTCTATGAACAATATGAGATTACATTAATCTATTCTAATCCTTACTACCACCAAGGAAATGGTTTGGCAGAGTCCTCTCACAAGAGCCTCATAAATATCATCAAGAAATTGTTAGAAGACAACAAGAAAGCATGGGATTCGATGCTAAAATTTGCATTATGGGATGACATGATTAAAACAAAGAGGACACTTGGTGTTTCCCCTTTTCAACTTGTATATGGGGTTGAGGCTATCTTTCCTACTCATCTCACCTTGCCTGTGGAAAAATTCCTCCAAGACTACCAAGGAGAACTTGATGATATGGTCGAGAGGATACAACAGCTGGTAGAAGTACAACAAACCAAGGAGAATCTACTTGATAAATCTTGGGACCATCAACAGAAGATAAAACAATCCTTTGACAAGAAGGTAAGAAAGGAATATTTTTAGCTGGGAGATCTAGTGCTCAAATGGGATGCACCCAAGCAAGAAAAAGGAAAACATGGTAAATTTGAAGCCTTATAGATTGGTCCTTTCAAGATTTCTGAGGCATTTTCAAATAACACTTATAAATTGCAGTACTTGGAGGATTCTGAAGTTTTTGGTGGCCCTATCAATGGGCACTTTCTACAAAAATACTTTTCTTAAGCCATGATTGGATTTCCATCCATTGTAAATACCACTTTCTCTTTTATTTCTATTTGAATAATTGATCTCATGACCCAAAAGATAAGGCACTGAAGCTACTTGTTCTTGGCATCTCACAGGGAGCATGCCATCCCCTATGGAGCCAATGTTATCACATGAAATTTTCAAGGGTCGCAGGTGATAGCCATGAGCACAGGAAAATAGGTGGGTGTAGTTTTCAACAATAGAGATCCCCTATGCAATTCAATTTAGCGTCATCTCTAAGCGCAGTTTGAAAGATGCTATAGTTGGCAGGTGGATAAGATTTAGTGAGGGCACTAAAATAGTAGGTGCACCCAGATAGCAGATCATGAACAGATCAATGACCACACTTTATTTCGGGGCCGCAACATGATCGAGTGTTAAAATCCTTGAGCGGTCCAAAATCAAAACCATGGTATTGCATGAGAGCTATGTGGTGGAAGGTGGTGAATTTCAGGCCCAAAATAGGTGTGGTTCCAAACTTCTTTCGACGGCCCCGAAATCACATACTCATTCAGTGTCGAATCCAATAGTAGCACCTGGCCACTCCCTAGTCCTCAAGCCTCATCTGGATCCCAAGGAGAAATTAGTTAATGAACAAGGATCGGTAGTTGAAACCTCATCTCACTCCATAAATAGAAGGGAAGGGGGGTCTGGTCGTGGAGACAAAACTGTCAACCCAAGGTACCATGATGGATGGTTTTTCCTGCAGGCCCATTCTGGTATAATCTTGTGTCTGATAGAATAATACACATACAATCTGACAGAAATATGCACAGATGAAGAGCGTTGGACATGATGGTCAACTCATGTTCCTAGCGGTTTTCCACTGTTTTGGGTATAAATACATCAATTGAAGAATATGTTAGGGTCGATGGTTGAGAAAAGCTCCCTATTTTGTAATAGTTTGATAGCATAGTTGTTCTCTGGTTATATATGATACCTGAGACTTTCTCATTAATAGAAGTTAGTTTCTTTCACTATCTTGTTTCCCATTGTACTTAAACATCCATGCATGGATGATCCAGAAGAGATGTTGCAGTTGTATTGTAATGGAGGTTTGATTATAATGCTGCTATGATCTGTTTTAGTATTTTCTTTCATTGTCATGTTTCTTATTATGTTGAAATGCTCATGCATGGATGATCCAAACGAGATGTTGTAGTTGTATTTTAATGGAGGTTTGATTATAATGTTGTTTTGATATATTTCAATACCTTAAACTTAAGTTCAAGAGTGCTCTTGTGCTTGAGTTTTTCTACACCAAGTTGCTTGAAGGTTGGATGCTCATGGAAGACTTGTCCACTTTTCTCACTAAGTCTTTATCCTTCTCACCTTTAACTTTAAACCACTGAATGAAGTTAATGAGAACTTCATTTGCTTATGCATTGCTAGCCCAGTTTTTTTTGTTAAAACATTCTTATGTTGAGCTTTGTCCATTTGACCTCCACTCATAAACCGACCTCCACAAACATTTTGATGGGTATTGGGATTATCCTTCTGCAATATGAGGGTGAATCTCAATGATAACAAGAGGGATGAATGTCCATTTGGGTATGGAAGGAACCAAATCCAATGGACATGGAGGAGGAAAGCAGGAAGACATAAATCTGGCCGAGACCCTCAGAAAATTGCAGACAGATGTCCAGAGCCACAAGGATGATGATGAAAGGATTATGAAATCCATAGAGAAGTAAGAAGACTTCAATATGAAGTTAATGAAAATCCTAGACATAATTGAAAAGAAGTTGGATAAGGAGAGTGGCTCTAGCAAATCAGGAAGAGACAAGACCCCTGAGGAAAAAGGAAGATCAATGAGTGGTAGCAGACATCACCATCATTCCCAAAGGAATTTCAATAGAAGAGCACATAACATCTCAAGTCCATCCCCTGTCAGGAAGCATTATAAAAGGTCAAGGGTGGATGAATTGAAAGGAGAAATGGTCAATATCAAACCTCCTATCTTTGATGGAGAGCACAAGAAAGATGAACATGTTGAGACATGGTTGTTGGGAATAAGAAAATACTTCCAATTGCATAACTATTCTTCTCATGCAGAAGGAAGAATTGTTATTTATCAGTTGAAGGGAAAGGCATCCATGTGGTGAGATCAACTTGTGCAAGTGCAGCACATCAGAGAGAAAAATGTGACTTGGAAGGAGTTCAAGAAGCATTTTGAGAAGAAATATCTGACCAAGAGGTATTATGACAAAAAGATGAAAGAGTTATTTGAACTCAAACTGGGCAACATGACCATTGATGAGTATGAAAGGAGATTTTTAGAACTGTTGAAATATGTCTCCTTCATCAAGGATGAGACCGTTAATATTCATAGTGTTAATGTTTATGCCATTATTATAGTTCTTTGCATTTCAATAGATAAGAGCATAATAAGAACAAGATCACTGAGAAATACACATTCACAAGAGACACAACATTTATCCTG
>JZKD02S1012278.1:699221-710828 GCA_000966675.3 Picea glauca
GCGCATCTCTTGGGGAGGACTTTCTGTATTGGTTTGAGTTATCTCTTGAACATTGTATAAGTTATTTATGATAAGGAAGTTTTTGCTGGGTTTTCTTCCCCTAGAGGGTTTCCCACGATAAATGTTGTGTCTCTTATGAATGTGTATTTCTCAGTGATATTGTTCTTATTATGCTCTTATATATTGAAATGCAAATAAATATAATAATGGCATAAACATTAACATGGTATCAGAGCCAACCTGAAGGAAGCACAATTTGCAAGAGGAAAAACGTCACTATTACCGTACCCAAAAATTAGGGTTTTGCAAAAGTGAGTATTTTCAGCTCCCTAACCTCCTAGAAAGATGCGCCCTCCCCCAAGGATCAATTTGGCACTTAGAGAGCACCTTTTCAGTGGCTAGATCTCCCAGAAAGTGAAACCCTAGTTTCACCAAAGTACTAGAAGTACCAAAAAACCAGTACCAGAAGTACCAGAGTACCAGAAGTATCGAAAGCACCAGTCCAAAAATTCTCAGATCAGATTTGATGGGGTAAAAGTTGGATTTTCTCAGATCTGAGGACACCAGGCTACTCGGCTCAGCCAAGCACACCTCCTGGTAAGGTCAAAACTTGATTTCAAGCACTTTCAATTTTTGGTTATTTTTGTTGTCGAAAGTACAAGATGTTGGTAGCTTATCTCTGAGAAGAGATGTGACAGATGCGCTAATTCATGAGAATATGATTACAATGAGGCTCTGAAGGCCTTTTTAAAATAAAAAGGAATGTCAAAAACACTAGACGCCCAAAAACCTAACCCTAGGAGATGAAGCGCCAAAAGTCATGTGGGCCCCGTTTAGGTAAGTTAGTACATCAACTTCCCGGGGTCGTAACTTTTGCATACGATCTTCGTTTTAGGCACGTGATAGCCCATTGGAAAGGTCTATATGAGGAATACATAATTTTTTGCGAACTAGCAAAGGGAATTTTTGACTGTGGCGAGCCCTAAAAATGCAGTTTAGGGCATCAAAACAACCCTGCAAGTTAGGGACCTGAAAACTAGGAAAAAAACTGCCAAACTAGAAAAATGCCAAAATGAACCAGTTGGAATAGGTGGGAGGCCACCAAAATCCATCTAGATCAATCATCTCCCCTTAGGAAGTAATGGTCTCCATTGCTTTGAGTTCCCCCATCAGATGAGGAAAATTCTCTTGAATTTGGCCTCGGGTGAGCCAGTTGCCTTGGTGCAAGAGCTGCCCTGCTTTGACAACTCAATAAAGATGGATCTTTTGCTGTCACGTGCCCTTGATCTGTGTGTCCACAATCTGATCATTGGATTCCTATTGCATGCAGTCAAGGTTGAGCTCTGCTGGTGTCAACTGCTCTACTATCTCCGAGGTGTCCAATAATGGTGGGAAATATGGCCGAAGTAGAGCCACGTTGAATACTGGGTGTAGGCCAAGGAAATGGGGAATGTTGAGTGAAAATGCATTTCCACCCACAACCTTGATTATGGTGTATGTCCTATACCAAAGTGGGCAAAGATTCTGATTGGGCCCTGTAAGGCATTCTTTCTGCAAGTGCAACCAAACTTTGTCACCCACCTGAAACTTATGTGGCACCTGGTGTTGATCATGGTGTTGCTTGTACTTGGAATTGGACTTTTGTAAAATATGCTAAACTTGTTGGTGGATGTGATGGATCCTCTCAATGAACCAGGTGGCTTTGTCAGCTTCTGGTGGATAAGGAGACGAGTCAGCCGAGGTGTTTGCCAGGGGTAGTGCAACATCCATGGGGCGCAATGGTTGGAATCCCAACCCCAACTGAAAGGGGTTGTGTCCAGTTGAGCTATGAAAGGCTCGATTGTAGATATTTTGGACATAGGTAAGACTCTCATCCCATGTGTGGGGGTTCTTGGAATTATACATTCATATAATATGTACGATCATCCAATTGACTACCTCAGTTTGGCCATCTGTCTAGGGGTGGAAGGTAGTGGATTTGGTGAGTTTGGTATCCAACAGTGACCAGAGGCTCAACCAAAATGTGCTAAGTAACTAACTATCTCGATCTGAGACAATGTTTTGTGGGACCCCAAATGTATGCAGATGTGTTCAAAGAAGAACTTGGCAGTGGCCTCTGCAGTGATGTTCTTCTTGCAGGCAACTAGAATTGCCATCTTGGAAAAGTGATCAACAACCACAAAAACACATTGATTTCACCTCTTGGTGGACAGGAGGCCTGATATGTATTCCATGGAGATGGATTCCCACGGATTGTAAGGAGTAGGAAGAGGGGTGTATAGGCCCTGTTTCTTAGTGGTCGGTTTGGGAATAGCATAGGCGGTGCAAGACCTAATATACTTGCTGACATCCTGTCGAAGTTTCAACCAGTAGAAATGTTTTTGTAGCACTTCCACTGTCTTTTCGATGCCAAAGTGTCATGCCACCCGACTATAGTGAGATTCCCAAATCAAGGTTTCATGCTCGCTTTATGGAACACAGAGATGGACCATACGACACAAAATTTTGTCGTGAATATGGAAATACAGACCACTGAGTTTTCTCCCAACATTTGGTAGGTGGTGGAGAAGTTAGGGTCTGTCTCTTAGAGGTGGGGCCATCCATAGGTCTCATGGCCGCAAGAGTCTAGAACCGTGGTGAGTGTCGTGACTGGAGGTTGGCTGAGGCAATCAACAACTCGGTTGGTACTTGCTATTTTATACTTGATGTTGAGGTGGAAATGTTGTAAGTATGTGGACCACTTATGATGGTGGTCATTCTGTAATTTTCCTTGGGTCTAGATGAGCTGTAGTGGCTTGTGATCGGTGTGGATGATTGTCTCCTTCCCCAAAATGTAATGTCTCCACTGGCATAAGGCTTTCACAATGAAGTACATTTCTTTTTCGTAACTAGGGTACTTACAAACATCATATGATAGTGTCTCACTATGATATGCCATAGGGTGGCTGTGCTGAGTGAGAACGATGCCCAAAACATAGTTTGAAGCATCTGTCTCGGTCTCAAAGGGATGTTGCAGGTCTGGTAATGAAAGTACTGGGGATGAGCAGAAACATTGATTCAATTAATTGAAGGATTTTTGTTGGGACAGTCACAAATTTTACCTTACCACCACCCTTGGTTACTTGGTTGAGGTCCCATGCGATATGAGAGAATCCCAACACCAACCTGCGATAGAAATTGGCGAGGCCCAAGAAGATCTGAAGCTCAGTGAGTGTGGTTGGGGCTGGATAGTCATGGATGACCTGGATCTTGGCTAGATCCAAATGCACACCATGCTGATCAATGATGTAGCCTAAGTAATGGATATTGTCCATTCCGAAGGAGCATTTTTCCAAGTTTGCATATAGTTTGTGCTATTGCAGGGTGTGCAAAGCCTGCTAAATATGATGCAAGTGTTCCGCCCAAGTATTGTTGTAGATGAGGATGTCATCCATATACACCACTACAAAATTACTGGTGAAAGGGAGCAGGATATCGTCCATCATCCTCATAAAATTTGTTGGAGCATTTGTTAAACCAAAGGGCATGACAAACCATTCAAAAAGACCTTCTTTTTACTTGAAGGCGGTCTTCCATACATCTGTATGTTCTATTGGGACTTGGTGGTAGCCAGAATTCAGATCAATCTTAATGAAATATTTGGCCCCCATGAGATGATCAAATAGGTCATTGATTTGGGGAATCGGGTATCGGTTCCGAACTGTGATTTTATTCATGGCTTGGTAATCAATGCAGAGTCGCCAGGTCCCATCTTTCTTCTACCCTAGTACGATTGGGCTCCCACAAGGATATGAGATGGGATGGATGTGCCCCTTGTGGAGAAGTTATTGGATCCACCTCTTCATCTCCTCATTTTCTAACAGAGAGCAATGGTAGACCGAACCATTGGGTAGCGGTGCATCTGGGATCAGATTGATGGGATGCTTGATTTGGATGTGCAGATGTACCTCGGTAGGAGAGGAGAAGATCTCTGAGTATTATCCCATGACCTTATCCACTTGATTTTATTGTGTGGAGAGATCGATTGTAGAGGCCCTGGATGTGGCTATGATATTTCTCTTACTCTGAGAGCGAATCACGAAGAAGAAAAATTTCCCGGTTTGAGAGATGACCTTCCTTTATTGTTTGGCAGAGATCAAGGAAATAACACTAGGAGGGAACGTATCAGGTATCCTGTACAATTTCTTGTTCAAAGTAATAATAACACTACGAGGCCTAGACTCATATACAACATGATGTTTCGATAAATAAGGTTGGCCCAAAATAACATTACAAACTTCGAGAGGAGAAACATCACACAATACCTCATCTTTGAAGGGCTTGATATCGTACGACAGTTGACACTTTTGGATGACACAAAGATCTCTTCCTTGGTGAAGCCATCCAATGGTGTAGGGTTGCAGGTGTGGTTTTTTTGGCAGGGATAGCCGCTTGATGACCTCTGCTGAGATGAGGTTCTTATGGATACCACTATTAACGATGAAGTGCAGCGAGGTGACTTTTACCCACATCGGCGAATGGAAAGGCACTCGCCTTCTTCTGGCTCGTTTGGTTCACCAAGATGGATTTTAGGGGAAGAAATAGTGGCACTGGGTTCTGCGTCAATGATCCGTATTCCCCTTTCTCGTTCTGACTTAGATTTAGAACCCGCATCTGATTCAGAGGCTTTCACTTCAACCACGAGCGACTTCTTTGAGAGACAATTAACAGTGTTATGCCAAGGGCTCTTATGGAAGTTGCACCACTTATCGATATCCTTCTTTGTATTTTTGGTGTCCTTCTTTGCTTGCGGCTTGGACTAGTTGTCCTGATACTATCCATCTTTGATCTATCCTTTGTTTTGTAGGTTGGGGCTTCCCTTTCCTGGTTTTTTCTTCCAGGGGTTCCCAGGCCCAAATTGTAGCGTCTTTTGTTTGAGATTTTGATCGATTTTGACAACATATCGATAGGCTGTGCCCAAGGATGAGATGTACAAAAATTCCATTTTGGTATGGATGTATCTATGCAAATCACCATGATACTTGAGCACCAGATGTCGCTATGAATCTTTGATACCCAGGTTGGTGCATAGGGTATGGAATATATTTTTGAAATTTGACACTACTTGTTCTCTTTCTTGCCGAAGTGTGGTCCATTTAGTATAAAAGTCATCATAACTTCTAACAGGGCAGTATTGTTCCTTAATAACATCCCTGAAGGATTCCCAGGTGGCCATGACTATAAATAATGAGGGTTCCTTTGTTTCCTTTTGCTCATAGAAAGTTTCCCACCAATCTTTGACATGGGGAATGACTTTGAGGAGCGCAAAAGTAATTATTTTTCTATTTGAAAAGTTATGGACAGAAAAATACCCTTCTATTAGATTCAACCACTTGTCTACAACATCTGCTTCTATCTGACCTTTAAATATAGGAATTTCAAAGTTGATTTTACCTTGAAGGGGGCGACGCCTCTGCTCGAGAAAGATGCATTGCCTGTTGGTAGTCACTGAAGGATTTGCGCGAAACTATCCATCATATCCTTCCTCTGTTGCATGAGGGATTCCTCAAGAAACATTTTGAAATGATCTCTTGTCCCGACATCTTTCTTTTCTCCTGCCATGAGAGCTCATTTGGGCATGTGAGAGCTTTTTCCCTCATGAGAAACAAGCTTGAGACATAATTCTTTGTACCCTGACCTCATTAGGGACATGCATTAAGATGATAAGGATTTTATTAGGAGAACGAAATGAATACAGATTATTAAAATATGCTTAACAAAAAATAATAGAGATACAGTAAAACTGGTTTTCTACTCAATAAGAAAATAAGCCGAAACTGTAAAATGTAGTGGAAAACAAGCTTGCTGAAATGGTGGCAGCTTATCTCTAAGAAGAGATGTGACGGTTGCTCTCATTTGCAAGAAGATGATTAAAATGAGGCTCTGAAGGCCTTTTTACATTAAACAGGAATGTCAAAAACCCTAGACATCCAAAAACCTAACCCTAGGAGATGAAGTGCCAAAAGTCATGTGGGCCCTATTTGGGTAAGTTAGTACATCAAATTCCTGAGGTCGTAACGTTTGCATATGATCTCTGTTTTAGGTGCATGATAGCCCGTTGGAAAGGTCTATTTGTGGACTACACATTGTGCTGCATTCTATCAAAGGACATTTTGCTATTTTGGTGAGACCTAAAAACGTTGTTTAGGGCCTCAAAATGGCCCCACAAGTCAGGGACCTGAAAACTAGGAAAAAAACTATGAAACTGGAAAACTGCCAAAATGAACCACTTGGAATAGGTGGGAGGCCAATGACATCCATTTGGATCAATACTTGTCTCAACCATGTACCCAACATGTACCTCAACCATATACCAAATACATACACCAATATAACCATCAAAATTTATCTAACAATTCATCACTCTATCCATAAACCCAATACCATAAACCATTATATCAAACAATGTTCCACAAACTCACTTTTATACAACCTCTATCTATAACCTACCTCAACCAAAATCCCTCATCAATTTCATCATCCAAATCAGATTTGTAACTCTGTAATAGACCTGGTGTATATGATCACATACCTGCAAACCTTCCTTAACTTTAACAACATGAGACTAGCATTTCATCAAACTTTACTTTAGTCTCACATGACTAATTTTGGATTAGTCAACAATCCTAACTTGAAATAATAATAATTGTGTACCTGTAATGAATAAAGATATGAAATTATTACACAATGTTCTTCAATGTCTTTTATGCAATTCCTCCAGGTTTCACTACTTGGAACCTTCCAGAAAATGAGTTATAGAAAAAATGACATACCTTGTTGAATTCTGGATTATTTTAGAGAGAGAACTTATAGAGCATGCCCCACATGGAATGTTTTATGTATGGATCTGAAAATGGTACACAACATAATAAATGTTGTACTCTAACCCATACATTTTGTCTTATTGAATTTGGATTTGTTATGAATAAGTTATGTCATTTTTACCAAAAAAACATGTTTTACACTAGTTTCAGGACTATCCACAAATCCTATTTTCCACGGAGTGTAACTCCCAAAATACAACTACACACGAGTTGAAATTTTTATCCCTGTCACTTGGATATGTTTTCTCATATTTCACTATTTGAATCATTGTAGAAAAAAAGCTATTGTGAAAATGGTGAGATGACCTGTATATAACATACCTTAGAAAACATCATCAAAATACTGTATCCTCTCTTGAATTTCAGCCTTCTTTACTTCACCTTCCATATGAAATTTGCCTTATATATCCTTTGGTTACCTCATTCACTTGTAGATATTCAATATTCTCAATGGATACTAATGGGAGACCCTTGCTCTCTTATTTATACTCTCCAAGTAGCTTTCTCTAGAAGTATCCACTTAACCACTTTGTCCACTTCGCCACTTTGTCCACTTAACCAAATTTGTTCACTTAGCCACTTGTTCCACTTAATCAAATTTGTCCACTTAACCACTTTGTCCAATTAACCACTTCTTGTTGCAGCCACTTTATTCTTTAAATACTTTCTCTTTGCAGACACTTTGACTACTTTATTATTTAAATAATTTCTCTTTACTCAAAAATTCTTGTTGCAACTAAATTTTATATAATTATTCAATTCATAGCTTCTTTTCCCTTAACTAACTTATTGTTGCAAACACTTTATTATTTAATTGATTTCTTGGTCAACCACTTTGACTATTCAATCTTCTCATAACAACTACTTTACCATAATTACCATACTCAACTTCTGTTGCAACTAATTTATTTTTAATTATTTTCTTAATGCAACAACTATACCCATGATTAAATCCTAGTTTCACCCACTTTGACTAATCAACTTATTCTAGGATTTTTTAGAGTAATTTGACTTCTTTGACCTTCTAGGGTCTTCTAGATAACTCATGAGGGTTCTCCAACTTCACAAGGCCATAACTCTCTAACCGTGAGGATTTATGTGACATTCCACATATCATCGAAAATGGCATGAGATGTACTATCCATACATAAAAGTATTACCTACATATACACTACTATCCAATACATTATTCCTCAACCAAACTTGGGTTCCTTAGCCATACCTCTAGAGATACCACACATACTCAAGGTTTGACATCAATATTTAAGAGTTGACATCAATCTACAATATCACTCTCCAAAGGTTGACATCAATGACAACCAACAATCCAAACCAACTTTCCATCAATATAAACCAACTTTCTAACAATATCCCCCTTTGGCATTGATGGAAACACTTACTCATGATAACATTCATTCTCATACTCCTCGTCAATGTTTCTATCTCTCCCCCTTTGACATCAATGGAAAAGGGAATATATCCTTGGGGATACTCCCCCCGAATAAACTGTCCTTGGGGATGCTCCCCCTTTATAAATGAATTTTTGATCCAGGTGGATATCGGTGGCTACCCACCTTTTCCAACTAGCTCAAAACAAGTTTCTGGCAATTTTGGAAATTTACTATTTTTAGTAGTTTTTAACTTCCAGGGCCATTTTGAGGGCCTAAATGAAGGATTTTCTGGATCAAGCTTCTCAATGATAGCCAAAGGCTTTGATTGATCCCCCAAATGAATCTCCTCAACGATACCTTTCCAACAAGATATCATGCGCCCCAAACGAAGATCGTATGCCAAATTTATGCCCTCAAGAAGTTGATACACCAAACTACCCAAAATGAGGTCCAGAAAATGTTGGCTTTTCATCTTCTGCGGTTAGGGTTTTGGATTTTCTTTATGATAAAAAGGAATTTGGAGCCTCATTGAAAAATCATCTTCTCACATATGCGAGTAGCCATCACATCTCTTCTCAAAGATAAGCTTCCACCATTCTAGCGAGTCTTTCACTCTGTATTTTACAGTCTTTGTACATTTTTGCTCATTAATAGAAAATTGTGTAATACTATATATATATATGTGTTTATGGTTGCATCTTTGATACATTTATGTTATAATATTGGATATATGATATATCTCTATACATTTCTTTATTAGATCTCTACTCTCATTTGGTGCCGAAAATAATCTGGATCACTTTGATATTTTCTCTGTGTTTCGAAGCCTATGAGTTATCTCTCTCTCTTCATATGAATAATATCCCCGTCTTTTAAAAAGGGTATCACTTTGATGCAACACTAAAGTCATATCACACATTCTTCCCCTGTGACAATCTCTCCCCCTAGAAACATGCCTATGTTCTCTCTCTCTCTCCAATCATCTAACTCTCTATCCTACATCTGATGAATCTCTTTCCATGGAATCATACCTATATTCTTACCACTTTGTTTGACAACTTATCTGAATGATATTTCTACCTATCTTTTTTGTTCTGTTTCTCTCTCTTGACTTCTCTACAACATGTTGTGTAGAAAAAATATTAGTCTTCCTGTACCTGCTACCTTTTGGAGTTATTGTCCATTGGTGCTTCCTTGTGTAATCAATTGACATATATGAGAATCATTCAATAATAAGCATTCAAATATTCCTGTGTAATTATCATCCATTATGATAATTTTCCTTTGTCTTTGAACCACTCCCAGAACCAATCTATGAATATTGTCATCTCTGTCCATACTTTCCAAGACTCTGCTACACAACTATCCATAATTTTTACTCATATGTCACTGTACTGTCATGAAGTATTCACTACTATAACTGATTAATCTATCATATTGTACTTCTGCTAACTGACTGCTCTGAATATGTCTACTCAAACTTTGCAAGATGCTCAAAGGATGGTTCTCTGGTCTGTCTAAGCTACCTCATAGACTCCTCCTATCTATTATTCATATTACCTAGGATTCGCTAAGCCAGATGGCTTGGAACAATTCTTTCTTTGATGTAGATTCATCATCATCTTCATTGGTAGATTCATCATCTCTCTGAACTATGACTTATTTATTTCTATTTGTGGATTCATCTTTCACTACAATACCTCAAAGTATAATCTTTTGAACCTGTTCCTTATTTACCTATCCTCCTTTTCTTTCATTTCTTTTCCAAACCTTTCTGTATCTTACATCTTCCTTTTCTTTGTAGATTTTTCTTCATCTCATTTTATTGCCAATCTTGCGATCTCTAGGACCTGGTCTTTATGCACATGTTCTTCCCATTTTCTTATCCATACTTTCTTATATCTGATATCATTTTTCTTTTTCATGGAAGTATCGATCATGCTTCTACAATCATGAGCTATGTGTCCATAGTTATGACATTTTTAACATTCAATGTTACCTCGGTCCACATTAGCATTTCTTTCTTGAACATTTATTTTATAATCCTTGCAATTTGCAACTTTATGTGCAAAGTTAGTGCAATAACAACAATTACCATAAAATAAATTTACATATCTGGGAGTGAATGATATTCTTTGTCATGTAGTCCTTTTGAATTTCTTCCTTGACTGATCATGATCATGATTGAAGCTTCTTTGTGTCTTGAACATGGATGGTCTTCTTGAAGATGTATCTTTATTAGTTTTCTTAGATTCTGGTTGACCATGATTCCTTCCTTTGAGTACTTCTACATAACTCTTTCTATTTTCTTTATTCTTCTTTTCTAGTAACCTAGAGTGCTTCTCTTCATTCTCTACAACTAATATTGATGTTTTTGTTTCTTCAACATTCTTGTTGAGATTGACGATTTTACTTCTCAATGTGGCAACTTCTTCTTCTTTCTTCATTATCTGAGACTTCATGACTTCTATTATTTTCGCTTCTTCAAGATGGAATTCTAATGTGATTATTTATTCTTCAAGTCCTTTCTCTTCTTGAAAAAACTTTGCCTAAAGATGGTTTAGATTGTTAGTTATTTCCTTAAGATGATCTATCAATATATTCTCTCTCATTTCTGCTTCTTCTCTCTGTGCTGCTATGTTGGATTCCAAATACTTCTTTTGATATTCAATATTTTCTTTGATATTTTTGGCTTCTTCTAGCTGAGTTCTTAAGTTGTCGATGACCTATTGGGATTCTTCAAAAATGTGAACACTTTCCTTTTGTTTCATCAATTCTTTCTTGAGTGACTTGTTTTCTTCTCTTTCTTTTCTTAGTTCATCTAAAACACTGATTATTTCTGCTTCATAATTGTCTTATATTTCAATTAGTTTTTTTGTCTAATTTCCTTCATGATATTCCATTTCAAGATATTTGCATTTTTCACAATTAAAGAAAAGCAACATACTTCTGTTGATTATGTGCTCTTCATCTTCTGAATCTATTTGGCATGATGAAAATCTTTCTTCTTGATATGTACCTGCATCTTCTTTGACATTCTCTGACTCTATGATGGGTGAAGAATAGATATTATGTAACGTATCCCAAAGTTCTTTAGTTGATGAACATTTACCTAATTTATCCTTTAATGAATCATATAGTCCTTCCAAAATGAAATCCATTGCAATTTTGTTATTTCGTTTCAGTTCCTTCTTTGATGTAGTCTTTTCCCTTTTTAAACTATCATATCTTGTAACAATCAATTTCAAAATATCATACCCATGTACCTTTAAAAATACTTTTGTCCTTCCACTCCATATCTCATACATTAAACCATTCCGACCATTAAACAATGGTACTCCATTATTATAATA
>JZKD02S1012278.1:710950-721323 GCA_000966675.3 Picea glauca
TTAAACCAAAAATTATATTTTTTTACTTATTCAACCATGTTCATCTATTCATCATCAATATCTTACTGTATCATAATCACTAACATTAATCAATACATAATAAACAATAACAAATACATCCACACAATGCACAGTACACCAATATTTATGAGGAAACCAAATGTGGGAGAAAACCACATAATGTTTTTCTTATATGTCAAGAATTACATTCAAAGAAGCACCAACTTCCAATTCTCCATCTACAATTGGAAGGAGGCTCCAACCCCCTAGTTTCTCTAGCTACAACCTAAGGGAAACTCCAACTCCCCAATTCTTTGGCTACAACCACAAGGAGGCTACAACCCCCTATGTTCTTCAGCTACAACCGAAATGTGGCTACAACCGCCTATCCTTGCCCCATCCAACTACCTTGAAATATAACTAGAATGATGGAACCACTGTCACACTATCACTGTGAGATATATTGTTGTAAACCTGTACCAATCAACCTGCACCAAACAACCTATAACAACTTGTACCATAAACAAGTGCATCAACCATGCACCAACCTGTACCAAACAACCTTTAATGAACCTGCACTATAAACGAGTGCATCAACCATGCACCAACCTGTACCTCAACCTGTACCATGAATGAGTGCATAAACCATGTATCAAATATGTACCAATCAAGCATTAAATACACATAAACTATGAATCATCAAGATGTACCAACATCATCAACTATACACCTCATGTATGTGCGAACTCATCAACTACTTGTCTCAACCATGTACCCAACATGTACCTCAACCATATACCAAAGACATACACCAATATAACCATCAAAATTTATCTAACAATTCATCACTCTATCCATAAACCCAATACCATAAACCATTACATCAAACCATGTGCCACAACCTCATTGTTATACAACCTCTATCTGTAACATACCTCAACCAAAAACCCTCATCAATTTCATCATCCAAATCTGATTTGTAACTTTGTAATAGACTTGGTGTATATGATCACATACCTGCAAACCTTCCTTAACTTTAACAACAAGAGACTAGCATTTCATCAAACTTTACTTTAGTCTCACATGACTAATTTTGGATTAGTCAACAACCCTAACTTGAAATAATGATAATTGTGTACCTATAATGAATACAGATCTGAAAATATTACACAATGTTCTTCAGTGTCTTTTATGCAATTCCTCCAGGTTTCACTACTTGGAACCTCCTAGAAAAGGAGTTATAGCAAAAAATGACATACCTTGTTGAATTATGGATTATTCTAGAGAGAGAACTTATAGAGCATGCTCCACATGAAATATTTTATGTATGCATCGAAAAATGGTACAAAACATACTACAAACTATACTCTAACCCGTACATTTGGTCTTGCTTGATTTGGATATGTTATGAAGAGGTTATGGCGTTTTTACCCGAAGCACCCGTTTTAGACTAGTTTCAGGACTAACCACAAACCCTAATTTCCATGGAGTGTAACTCCCAAAATACAATGACCCACAGGACGAAATTTGTATCAAAGTTACTTGGATATGTTTTCTCAATGAATTCAAGATTTAGCTATCTGAATCATAGTAGAAAAAGATTTATTGCAAAAATGGTGATATGACCTGTAAATAACATACCTTAGAAAGCATCATCCAAATACTTTATCCTCCCTTGAATTTTGGCCTTCTTAACTTCACCTTTCCTCTGAAATTCACCTGAGATCTCCTTTTGTTACCTGAGTCACTTGTTGATATTTAATATGCTCAATGGACACTAATGGGAGACCCTTTCTCTCTTATTTATACTCTCCAAGTAGCTTCCTTTAGAAGTATCCACTTAACCACTTTGTCCACTTAGCCACTTTGTCCACTTAGCCACTTCTTGTTGCAACCACTTTATTATTTAAATAATTTCGCTTTACTCAAAACTTCTTGTTGCAACTAAATTTTATATAATTATTCAATTCATAGTTTCTCGTTGCAAAAACTTTATTATTTATTTTATTTCTTGGTCAACCACTTTGACTATTCAATCTTCTCATCACAACTACTTTACCATAATTACCAATCTCACAACTTCTTGTTCCAACTAATTTATTTTTAATTATTTTCCTAATGTGACAACTATACCCATGATTAACTCCTAGTTTCACCCACTTTGACTAATCAACTTCTTATAGGAGTTTCTAGAGTAATTTGACTTCTTTGACCTTCTAGGGGCTTCTAGATAACTCATGAGGGTTCTCCAACTTCACAAGGCCATAACTCTCTAACCGTGAGGAGTTATGTGGTGTTCCACATATCACCAGAAATGGCATGACATGTATTATCCATATAGAATAATATTACCTACATATACATTGATATTCATTAAATTATTCCTCAACCAAACTTGGGTTCCTTACCCATACCTCTAGAGCTACCAGACATACTCAAGGGTTGACATCAATCTCTAAGAGTTGACATCAATCTACAATATCACTCTCCAAAGGTTGACATCAATGACAACCAACAATACAAACCAAATTTCCATCAATCTAAACCAATTGTGTGACAAAGTGAAAGGGTACATTCCTTGGGTTGGGAAGGTCAAGGGGAAGTGAGCTTGAAGGAATTCAGGATAATTGTAGGATAATACCAATGGGTTGTGTGATAATGACCTGTGAGTGTATTGTGAGAGGCACCCTTATTTTGTAGATTCCTAGCACCAACTCAGAGGTGAATTGTTGTTGATATTTAGAACACTAGGTCTATGGTTGGGTGGAACATCCTTCCCAAGTAACTAGTTGTATAAATGTTTTATAAAAGATAAGTGTTTATCTATTTCCAGAGTTATTCTTGAGTTTAATTGTTGTGTTTAAATCTTTGTACATAAATGGTTAATTGCTAATGTGAATGAGTTATTAGCCACATTCATGTTCATTTGTAGTGTTGTAGATGCATTTATTTATAAGTAATAAAATTTGGTAAAAAATGTGATTCAAATTTTAGTTGGTAAACTACAAAAAACAAGCTAGCAAACAAACTTTGATTTTTAGATCTATTCCACTTGGTAAAACTCCTTGGTTAAACTCAGAAACATTACATTATGGTATCAGAACACACACACATATCATATATATTTGCATACACTTATATATATATAAACATGACTATAATCGATACACATATATATAATTAAAGATATCTATATAATACATACACATTAATTAATCAAATATTATATATACTATACATATATTAGTATTTTATGTATATTATATACATACATATGATAATATAATATATACACTTTATATATTTATTTTTATATTTTACACTATATATATAGTCTATCTATCTATCTATATATATTACTTATTAGTCTCTCTCACTTTTTCACACATATATATAATATTTAATTAATTAATTAATATGTATGTATTATATATATATATATATATATTATAAAATATGATTAAGTATATTATATATTACAAGTAATCTTTTATTATATCTTATTAAGGTTCAATAAACCAATTTGGTTTCAATGGACATTAATCATCATTCTATATATACATATATAATACATGTAGTATATATTATAATATGTGTGTGAATGTGCGTGTGTGTGTGTGTGTGTGTGTGAGAAAGAGAGAGAGATGTGTATCAATTAAAATAATGCATATAACATAAGCATAGCCTCTAACTATGTTTGGAGTTTTTTGTCTCTTTTTTCACTCGTTTTTCTAATGATTCTAACTTTATTTGGAGTTTGACATCTCTTTCTTCTCTTATTTTTTTTAATGATTCCATATATTCGTAAATACTCTCTAGGGTGAATTTGGAGGGCCTCCCTTTGGCAAGATGAGTTTTTAAAATAGGTTGTGAGGTGTCCATAATGAAAAGTAGAGAAAATAAGTAGCAACATACTCACCAGATTTAGGAACACACACTCCAGTGCTTAGTGACATATTCACTCTTTTCCTCATTCAAAACCTCAGATAACACACCATAAAAGCTGCATATTTTCCTTGTTCAAGACCTCAGATTTGATCGCTCCAGAATCGCTCGTTCACATCCTCAAAATCGCTCGCTCAAATTTACAGAATCACTTACTCAAATCTTCTTTGTATCACTGAGAATTCAAAAGCATAACCCTATCCCTAGAATCATCACAGATACATGGGCCTTCATATGTTAGAATCTCCACATAAGTTTTCACCTTCACATTTGGATGGCTTCAGTGTTCATGACAAGTTTGATCCAATCGCTAAAAACATAATGTACAAAGGTTTAACATGTTCAGTTTTATCGCTCCCTGCAGATCGTGTTTGAGAGTAGGGAAAATTCACTCACAGATTCAAATAATTCGCATAACCAAAGAAGCCATAGAGAGTAAATCATCCTCAATAATTCAAAAAAATTGCAGGACTAAGAATAATCAAATAAGACAATAGGCTGCAAAGAGTTTAAAAAAAAACACAGATGCTTGCAGAGACTTCGTTCAAAAAATTGCAGATAGACGAAGAGAGTTTGCTTAAAAAAACTACATATGGTCGCAAAGAGTTCGTTCAAAAAACCACAGATGGCTACAGATATTACTTACAAATCATTTACATAAACCCTTTTTGGCTAATCCATTGCGGAATAATGGAAGAGCGCATTTTGCAGAATAATGATACTATTAAAAATATCATTAAATCAAAATTTAAGGAGAAAATGTGGTGTGATAAAGAGTTAGAGGAAAAAAGAAAATTAAGGTATTATAAGGAGGTAATTAACCCTAAGATTGAAGATCAAAATTATCTCTATGTGTTGAGACATGTAAATAAAAAAATAAACATTGCTAAGATAAGAACAAATTCTCATGAGTTCCATAGTGAAATAGGACATTGGTCAATTCCTAAAACGTCTTGAGATGAAAGAGTGTGTCACCTTTGTGACACTATGAAGGTTGAAGATGAAAATCACCTTCTCTTATATTTCCCAACCTATACCCAGATTAGATCTCAATTTCAAAATGTTTTTCATACTACCAACCTCCCTAACCTTTTAACTCAACAAAACTATGGTGATATTGAAAAACTTTTCTTAATTCTTTTCAAACACATAAACAAAATTCTAAAGAATTGCAAGTAATCCCCTACCCTCTTAAGGTATGATAGACCAATTAAATATTAGTGGACGTTAATCATCGTCATCATCATCATCATCATCGTCATCGTCATCGTCATCATATTAAGTATATATATTAAATAATATAAATAATATATACAAAAGTATTTAAAAAAGATATATGCTATATGATATAATTATAATATTTATATAATATATATATATTAATTAAATACAAAATATATTATATATATACATATGTATACTCATATACACTTATAATATTCTTTCTCTCTATATATATTCAAAGAAAAAAAGAACATAATTTTATTTATGAGAAAATAAAATTACATTCATATATTCCATGGGTATTCCTTCACATGCAACTATGAGGTAGTTTAATACTTCCGAGAACTTCATCTATTTCCTAAAAAGGAGACTGTTGGGCCCACGTGTAAATAAAAGTAGTTGTTCTGGCATGTCTTTTTTATATATATTTGGACTGATATTTCAATTAAATTTACATATTTTCAAAATATTACAGAATTGTTTAGTTTTTTCATATCTTAAAAAAATGAAATAATATCTGTTCATATTAATTAGAGAGTAAACCATGAATAAATTATGTCAAGGCATCCAGGCTCTCTTTTTTTATTTTCCAACATCCTTTGTCCAGGTTTAGGCCAATTCTGGAGAGTTGTTCCACTTCTTTTTTATGGTTATAGTAAACATGTGTAAAAGTAATATGAGAGAAATCAATAGAGCATATTTTTATTTCCTAAAATACTAGAAGGAGAGTGTATGATCTCAGAATGTGTGTTCCTTTCATGAATTCTATTTAAAACATTGAATCTCCATAAATGTTTACCTGTCTAATATTTTTTTCAAGGGACAAAAGAGTAAGAAGATAAAGGGCCATTAGCTCGCTAAAGTTATTGGATTCTTCTCTTAGGCCATGAAAGGAGTAGGGGTGATTTTCAGAGATGTGAATGATTCCTCCTGCACCACCCTTGGAGGGGATGCCTTGTGCAGCCCCATCAAAAACAATCCCACGTAAGAGATTTATTTATTTTTGGTGGCTGAGATACTCTCAACTTGGCTGAAAGAGTGATTTTTTTATGGAAAAGAAAAGAAGATTTTGAGACAGACGATGGACGTATGGGAAGTGGTGTTGGTTTGTCTTAAAATATAGCATAGTTGCGAGCTAACTAGATTCCCCAATAGACCATAAGGGGAATAAATTTGTAATTCTTATTTTGTTGTTCTGCTAGCTAAAATTGTAGTGCTTCAAATATATTTGTCCCATTCTAGCTTAGAGAGGGCCCCAAGATCGACTAATTTCCAACTAGACTAATTTGGTGAAAGTGCAGTCAAGAAAGAGATGGGTGATGGTATCTTCTTCTGATTTTCAAAGGGTATTGTTGGTACATGAAATGGTCAGGTGTATTTGCTGCCAACTCACCAGGAAATTTCACAACATACTTATGATTACCTCATGCACTCATATTTCATTATTTCAGCTAAGAAACATGTCAAGGGGAATTTTATGGTTTTCAACGCCTTCATTTAATTAGATTTTCAAGGATTTTTTCACAGAATTTCTAACAATTTTCTTGAAGTGCGTTATTTGATTTTGAACTTGGCACTACAAACTGGTGCTTTGAACCCTTTGTTCTAGAATTATTGAATCCCTCATCTTTTGCATCTATTTGAAAATCAGTCTTAACCAATTGAATGAGATCCATATCAAACAGGAGGAATATGGTTAATCATTTGTAGAACCAAGCTTAAATTGCATACATCTTTGGCATTGAAAACTAATATTTATGTTTCTTTATTCATTGGCGCTGCAACTAATATTTATGCTTCTAAAACCCCGTTTTAGCAAAGAAATCTCACTTGTCTTCAGCTCATTACAAATCTCAGTGGTTGTCCCTTTTATCCTCCCTTCTGAAATGTGCTCTATTTCATACCACTGAGGTGTATAAGATTTGGAAAAGAAAGTATTCTTCAAGAAGTGATTATGGATAGTCAGCAAAACAAGAAGACTCACAAAGGAGGGGAGATTGTGAGGATTGAACCTTATCATATAAATTTACAATATTTTGGTGATGGTTATGAGTTTTGAACTATAACTAGCAGTTATGGTGTTTTTCCTCCAATTATATATCAAGATAATGAAGTTTTGTTGCATGTATAGAATCCTGGTATACATTTTGAGGTGTTGAAACTTTGGAAAAAGTGAAATAGGCTACTACAAGAAAGTCCACAATGCCTGTACTCATTGGCATTGCAAACTGGTAATTTGGGATAGTTTGTAGCAATTATCACACAACAGAGTCATGTTTTGATCGTAACTTTTGAATGCCAATGTGGGTTCTTATGAAATTTGGTGTGGAGAAGACCCATATTATCATTGAATTTATGAAAAAACATCAACTCGACGCAGTTCGTATTTTAGGAGAAAAGTCAAAATCATCACCTACAGGAAAGGTTCGCAATGCATGTTGTCAAAGACACCAAGAACTCTAACAGTTTGACAAATCCGAGATATGAGAAGGATGTCAACTACTAGGGAAGGTTCAAATGGCTTCCTAGGAGTTAGTTGGACATGAGGGATATGTGTTCCATCTCCATATCTAGAAGCATGACCTGTTTCAAAAGGAATTTATCACAATAGACAAGATCCCCCCAAAAAGGAATTTGTTATGTTTTTGTTGGAATCTTTTGTAACAGACTCCTATGTAACTCCTTGGTTTCGACCTCCTTAGAACAAATATATATCATTCAATATATATGAAGTGGATTTTGAGAATGAAAGGGGTGGATTCATGATCCAAGAGAGGAGAGAGCTAGAGGAGTAGTTTTAATTACACATTTGTAAAGCCCAAGGGCCTGGTGTAATTAGCATTTCTGCCATTAAAGATTCATGAGAGTTTTTTATCAACTTGTCTTCTTTGTTTTCCAATTTCTTGTTATCTTCTTGATTGAATATTTACAGGTTTTGAGGATTAAATATTTCCTTTGATTAATGGATCCTTGAGTAGCAAAGGATCTACTGTAGATGGCATGTTAATCATTGTTTTTGTTCTAACATTTTTCAATCTATTATGCATAGATGATATTTGTTTAGTAGACATTCTTCTTTTTGTTCACTTATTTCTTCTAATCATCACCATATAAGATCTTAAACTGATATTTAACTTGATTTCCTTCAATCTGCAGAGTGGTTTTGACTCCATGCCCAATGGTAGATCATTGATCTACAGTTAGTCTGTTGCCCTTTTTCTTGTTCTTTCTTGTTGACCCACCCAATTTAAATTGATTTATTTTTTTCAAATTCTGATGGGTATTAGGCTTGTTCTTAAAGCAATCCAAGAACAACTTATAGTGAAAACATTTTTGGTGCCATTGTTGGGGACAAAGTTGAAAATATTCCCTAGGAGAACGACATTGATTAGATCCAACTTTATATGTTGAATTGAATCCATACATGTAGAGACTGAATACTCTTTCACCTGGTGACTCCACAATCTAAGACTCCACTAGAGGAAAAATCCTGCTAAAAGAAAAATGAAAGCACAAAAGGGAAAAACTAGGTATCATCTCATTATCTTTTTCCATGAAATTGTGTTCTTCTTCATCAAATCGTTCATGTCTTCCCTTTTCATGTAAAGAGGATCATCCTATGTTTTATTTATTCAGATGATTGTAACCTACAAATACATATTATTCATTGAGTAATGAATATTTTTCCTCTTTATGCACTATTGACCTTGATTTAATCCCATCATGTGAGCCTATTGATAAAGCTAAGGTATATGTTTCAAGTTTCTCTTGAAGTTGACTCATATTGTAAACCTGTGGATTACGAAGTTGATATACCTTTTGAGGTCCCTATTGAACCTTGCAATCAACAAATTGACCTTTGTGTTCAGCCTGTTGAAGCTCAATTAAGAATCATAGAATTTTTTGAACCTCTCAAGTTGCCTCCTATCCTAAATGCTTACCCTCCCATATTTTTTCAATACCTTCCTTTGTTCAAAGGAAATGATCATATTGCAACTAAAAAGCACATAGAAGCTTTTTAGGATTTTGTTGATAATTTCGAAATCAGTCATGAGGATGTTATCTTGAGGTTATTTTCCAAATCCTTGGTCGGGGATGTTGATTTGTGGTTTAGAAATCTGAAGGCTTGTTCTATTTGTTCGTGGACTGAATATCATTGTGCCAACTCATAAACTACTTGTCTCAACCATGTACCCAACATGTACCTCAACCAAAAGCCCTCATCAATTTCATCATCCAAATCTGATTTGTAACTCTATAAAAAAACTGGTGTACATGATCACATACTTACAAATCTTCCTTAACGTTAACAACAAGAGACTATAATTTTCATAAAACTTTACTTTAGTCTCACATGACTAATTTTGGATTAGTCAACAACCCTAACTTGAAACAATCATAACTATGTACTTGTAGTAAATAAAGATCTAAAAATAGTACACAATTTTCTTCATTGTCTTTTATGCAATTCCTTCAGGTTTCACTACTTGGAACCTCACAGAAAAGGAGTTATAGAAAAAATGGCATACCATGTTGAATTTTATCTTATTCTAGAGAGCAAACTTGTAGAGTGTGCCCCACATGGAATATTTGTTGTGTGGATCTGAAAATGGTACACATAATACTACAGACTGTAATCTAATCAATACATTTGGTCTTACTTAATTTGGATCTGTTATGAAGAAGTTATGATGTTTTTACCCTAAACACATGTTTTAGACTAGTTTCAGGACTAGCCACAAACCCTATTTTCCATGGAGTGTAAATCCAAAAATACAACGACCCAGAAGATGAAATTTTCATCAAATCTACTTTTATATGTTTCCTCAATGACCTCTAGATTTCACGGTATGAATCATTCTAGAAAAAAATTATTGCGGAAATGGCGAGATGACCTGTAAATAACATACCTTAGAAAACATCATCAAAATAATTTATCCTCACTTGAATTTCGACCTTCTTTACTTCACCTTCCCTTTGAAATTTTCCTTAGATATCATTTGGTTACCTCGGTCACGTGTAGATATACAATATTCTCAAGTGTGATTAAAATGAGAGACCCTTGCCTCTTATTTATAATTTTATGTAGCTTCCTCAAGGGGTCACCTTCTAACCATCTTAAACCACTTTCCTTATTTTATGGCTAACCCACTTCTAACCACTTGTCCATTTAGTAATTTCTCCATTAACTTTATTATTTAAAT
>JZKD02S1012278.1:721373-736114 GCA_000966675.3 Picea glauca
TTATTATTTAAATAATTTCTTTTGTATCCACTTTGACTTATAGTACACTTATCACTTCACTTTATTATTTAAATAATTTCTTCTTTGCAACCACTTTGACTACTTTGACATTTTGTGGCTTTTAGATGACTCATGAGGGTTCTCCAACTTCACATGGCCATAACTCTCTAACCGTGAGGAGTTATGTGATGTTCCACATACCACCGGAAATGGCATGACATGTAATATCCATAGAGAATAGTCTTGCCTTCAAATACATTGAAACCCATACCATTATACATTAAAAATACTTGGGTCTATTACCCAAACCTTTGTGCTACTAGAATTCACTACCAGACTTTCTTCAAGGGTTGAAATCAATGACAACCAACCCAAATAATCAGCAATATCCCCCTTTGGCATTGATGGCAACACTATGATGCAATACTAATTTCATATCACTCATGCTCCCCCTATGACCATCGCTCCCCTGGAACCATGCCTCTATGCTCTTTCTCCAAGAATTTACCTTTGCATATGATACATCTCTCCCCATTTGTCATCAATGGAAAAGGTATCTTTCCATCTAGGGCTGCTCCCCCTGACTAAATATTCTTGAAAATGATGTCCCAACATGAATTTTCATCTTTATGTTGCTTCCTCGTGTAAATCTAAGATATATAAGATAAGCATTCAAAAGAATTCATTTTTGGAGTAGAAATTACTCCGCGTCTCTGGTGAATATACTCAAAGGCTTCCCATGGAAGTGGTTTTGTAAAGATGTCTTCCACTTGTTCTTTTGTTCCCACATATTGAAATCTGATGTTCTTCTCTGCAACCCGTTCCTGTAGAAAGTGATACTTGATTGAAATGTGCTTCATCTTGGAGTGCATCACTGAGCTCTTTGAAATACTAATGGCTCTTGTATTATGACAATATATTGGAATTGTCTCATCATACTCAAATTGTATATCTGTCAGAGTTTGTTTCATCCATAGAACCCGTGTACAACATCATGTTGTTGCAATATACTCTACTTCAGATTTAGATAAATATATTGATGATTGTTTCTTGCTTATCCAAGATACTAAACATTCACCCAAGTAGAATGTTTCTCCACTGGTTATTTGTTGGTCATCAATGCAACCTTCCCAATCTGCATCTGTGTAGGAAATAAGTGATAGATCCTTTCCTTTTGGATACCATAATTCAAAGTCTTATGTTCCTTTGAGATATATAAAAATACTCTTCACTGCTAAGACATTTGATTCCTTTGGTGGTCCTTGAAATCATGCCACCTTTCCAACTTACTACATTACATCTGGTTTGGATGCTGCAACATATAGTAAGATACCAATCATTGACCTATATTTCCTCTGGTCTGTAGACTTTGGATCATCATCTTTTCTCAACTTGCAACGGGTTTGCATACGAGTGGTAACTGGTTTTCAATCTTCCATTCCGAACCTCTTTAGCATTTCTATGATATACTTAGTTTGAGAAATAAAAATTCCTTGGTTGCTTTGACATATTTGAAGACCCAAAAAGAAGGATAGTTCTCTGAGTAATGACATTTTAAATTCATTCTTCATATCCTTTGAAAAATTATAGCTTAACCTATCATTAATACTTCCAAAAATAATATCATCAACATAAAATTCAATTAATAAAATACCATCTTGAGTTACCTTGATGTAGAGGTTGGTGTCTACACTTCCTTTTATGAACCCTTCCTATTGTAGATATTTATCCAGTCTAGAGTACCATGCTCTAGGAGGTTGGTTTAGACCATACAATGCCTTCTTCAATTTACACACATAATCTACGTTCTCTGACAACTGAAATCCTTCCGGTTGTTCAATGTAGATATCTTCTTCAAGTTCCCTGTTCTGAAAAGATGATTTCACATCCATCTGATACACTTTAATATTATTGGAGCATGCATAAGCTAAGAGAAATCAGATTGCTTCCATTCTGGAAACTGGGGAAAATGTCTCTTCAAAGTCGATTGCTTCAATATGTGCATATCCTTTACATACCAATCTATCTTTGTTCCTTGTAACTTGTCCATATCCATTCAATTTATTTATGAAAACCCACTTTGTGCCAATCATATTATTATTCTTTGTTCTTGGAACCAATTTCCAAGTGTCATTATTCTCTATTTGATCCAATTCTTCATCCATGGCCTTATTCCAGAATTCATCCTTGCTGGCCTCTTTAAAATTGTTTGGTTCAATTGTAGATTAGAGTGCTAGGCGCATTTGTTCTGGTGAATAGATTCTTCTTCTAGTCTCAACTCCTGCATCCTTGTTTCTGATAATATGATCTGAAGGATGATTCTTTTGTATTCGTTTGCTAGGTGTATTTGGAGGCACTTGATAAACTTGCTCTTCTACTTTTGTCTAATCTTCTTCATCTTCTCCTTCTTATTTGTAAAGTTGTTCCACTGATTCATTTTCTTCTTCCTTTGATTTTCGTCCACTTGTTTCATCAATTGTTACATTGATTCTTTCCACAACTTTGTTCAATCTCATATTGTAACACTTGTATGATTTCCTTGTACTTGAGTAACCAAAAAGTACTACTTTTTCCACACGAGAGTTAAACTTTCCCATTATTCCATCTTCTCTTTTGATGTAGCATTTTCTTCCAAATACTTTGAAGTGCTTCACATTTGTTGGTCTTCCTTTCCATATCTCATAGGGAGTTTTGTCATTGTTGTTTCTGAGCACTAATTTGTTTTGAATGTGAACTACTATATGCACTGCATGTGTCCAAAATATATCTGTCAATTTTGAATCCATTAGCATTGTTCGAGTCATTTCCTGTGTAATTATCATCCATTATGATAATGTTCCTTTGTCTTTGAACCACTCTCTGAACCAATCTACGAATCCATGCTCTCGTCCACTATCATATATCTTTCCAAACCTAATAAGTGTTCTTATGAATCCATTTATGTCCATACTTTCCAAGACTCTACTGCATTATTGACTGTTCTAGATCTATCTACTCAAACTCTGCAAGTTGCTTGAAGGATGGTTCTTTGGTCTATCACAACTATCACATAGACTCCCCCTATCTAATATTCATATTACTTGGGAGTCTCTAAGCTGGATGGCTTAGAGCAATTCCTTCTCTAATGTGTATTCATCATCATCTTCATTGGTAGATTCATCATCTCTCTGAGCTCTGAATTATTTCTTTCTATCTGTGGATTCATCTTTCACTACAATGCCTAAAAGTGAAATCTCTTGAACCTGTTCCTTATTTACCTTTCCTTCTTTTCTTTCAGTTATTTTCCAAACCTTTATGTATCTGACATCTTTCTTTTTTTCTGTAGCATTTTCTTCATCTCGTTTTATTGCCAATATTTTGATCTCTGGGACCTGGTCTTTGTTTACCTATTCTTCATTTTTTCTTATCCATACTTTCTTATATCTGATATCTGTTTTCTCTTTCATGGAAGTATCGATCATGCTTCTACAATAACTAGCTATGTGTCCATAGTTATGACATTTTTAACATTCAATTATACGTGGGGCCACATAGGCATTTCTTGCTTGAAGATTTCTTTTATAATCCCTGCAATCTGCAACCTTATGTCCAAAATTAGTACAATAAAAACAAGGACCATAAAAGAAATTTGCATACCTGGGAGTGAATGATATTCTTTGTGGTGTAGTCCTTCTAAATTTTTTCCTTGACTGATCATGATCATGATTGAAGATTATTTGTGGCTTGAACATGGATGGTATTCTTTAAGATGTACCCTTATTAGTTTTCTTATATTTTGGTTGACCATGATTCCTTCCTTTGAGTATATTTTCATAACTCTTGCTCTTTTCTTCATTCCTATTTTATAGAAACCTAGAGTGATTCTCTTCATTATCTACATCTGATACAAATGTTTATGTCTTTTCAACATTCTTTTTGAGCTTGATGATTTTACTTCTCAATGTGACAATTTCTTCTTCAAGCTTCTCAACCTTTTCTTCTTTCTTTAATATCTGAGACTTCATGACTTCTTCTGTTCTCTTCTCTTCTTCAAGATGAATTTTTAATGTGATTTATTCTTCTTCAAGTACTTTCTCTTCTTCACCAAACTATGACTCAATATGGTTTAGATCGTTAGTTATTTCCTTAAGATGATCTTCCAATATATTCTCTCTCATTTCAGCTTCTTCCTTTTGTGCTTCTATGTTGGCTTCCAAATACTGTTTTTGATATTTAATATTTTCTTCGATCTTTCTAGCTTCTTCTATCTGAGTTCTTAAGTTATTGATGACCTGTTTGGCTTCTTAAAAGATGTGAGCACTTTCCTTTTGTTTCATCAATTCCTTCTTGAGTGACTTGTTTTATTATCTTTCTTTTCTTAGTTCATCTAAAGCACTGATCAATTATTCTTCATAATTGTCTTCCTTTTCAATTAGTTTTTTTGTCTCATGGAATTCTTGTTATAACCCTAAATTGCACCAGACATGCATACCTAGCATTAGGCCATCTTATTTTCTATCTTTGCCAAGCCATCATTGAACAACTCTTCTAAAAAACCAGTTTTTTGAAGATGTACACACCCTGCAGCACTATTTCCCGCATACACACGCATGTTGCACCATTACAACCCACATATACTCACAAAAAGCATGAAAAATAAAAAATTGCAAAGGGATATGGGTTTTTGGGCTATTACCTAACCTTTTGACCACCCATAGCCGGTCACCCAACTGGATAACTATCTTTTTAGCCTATAAAAGAAGGTGTTGGGGTCCCTTTCCAAGAGATAAGCACCAGAGGAAAGAAACTCTGCCCATTTAAATATCCCCCTTTTGCCCCAATATTTTGCAACCACATTGTGAGCTTGAGCTAGAATTCCCTTTTTTATCCCTTTTTCCTCCATTGCAAACCCTTGGTTAGCATAGGAGGTCAACACAGATTGTGACATCCAGGCGATCATGTGACTACCTTCCATTTATGGTTCTCGTCCAACTCATTGAGAGATGACTCTGTCCAGTTGCGTTTGATTGAACGCACTCTCATCGAGAGTGTTGTGAAATGGTACATCGAGCTCGACCGCTCAAGATACTCTACCTTTGGAAAATTAGCAATGGTTTTCTTAAACCATTTTCAATTAACTATGAGATACGATGTCAACACCGAATTGCTAGCCAACTTTGAGAAGACAAAGGTAGACCATATCTCAGATCACATCCGAGAATGGAGATGCCGAAAGAGTTTGATAAAAGTACCAGTACCACCAACATTCCTTCTTGAGTGTTTCCTTAAGTCTTTGGTACCTCAGCTATCTAAAGATGTCGCAACATCGGGGGTCTTTTAAGAAGAATAAGAGATAATGAGAGCTCAACATCTAGAGCTGATTTACTCTCAGTCTGGTTTACATTAAGAAGTTTTTCCAGATACACCGCAGTTGATACTTGACAAGACCAGACAGAGATATGGATCACATGCCAATGGTATTGTTGGTTTAACGCAAAAAAAACCCGTTGATCCATTATCGAATCAATTACAACAATTTTCAATACAACAGACAACGACCAACTAGACCACTAGTTCGGCTGCTCCCCCTACTCAAACGTCGGATGTACACAGTGTGCAATTGACAAACCTAAAGGCCACTCAACAGCCTGACGAAAAGAAGAAATAGCGAAAGAAGGGTAAGGGGGATACGAAACCTACCAATAATGATGGCGGGTGAAATAAAAAAAAGAAGAAGTATAAGTATCCATGTAACCTTTGCATGGAAGACCATCTGACTCACCTATGCCCTCGGCTTGTGGAGGTCCAGAAGTTATTGGCACAACAACAACCTGTCGTGTTAACAAACCCATTTCCACATGGAAAAAATTTAACTCAATCCTCTTCGAGCGTGGAAGGGGGCAGTCAAGGACCCCCTCTGTCTTTGAGTAATCCTTCATCCGTGAATGTGTATATGTTGAAAGGTAGCATTGATATAGCAACTAGAACATGCGACTATGGAATGCCAAACACCTCTGAGAAGGGTAAAGAAGCTGAAAACCCACCTCTTCCTCTCCAGATTGAGAAGATGTTGGGATAAACAATGAAACACATCCCAAAAGGTGCATTCAAGAAAGATTCCCACAATCCAAATGCAAGGGCCACCCAAAACTACTATGTGGTGGAGGATTTGTCTCAAACCCCTTGTGCAATGTCCACTTTGGAGGTCCTCCAGAGCTGCCCTTCCTAGAGAAAGACTCTATTAGCTACCTTAGGATCTACTAAGACTTGTAATCCAGGAATGATCATGCTTGATATGACCAAATTAAAGCCTCGTCTCCCTTACCACGTGGCATTTCAGATAGTAGTGGCTTACACCAAATTTTTTTTTACTTGGAACATTTTTCGCACGATGGTCAATGAGGGTGCCTTGACATGTGTGATGTCATTGGCATGTTGGAATGCCATTAGACAACCCGTTTTGTTTCCGTCACCTACTCTTATTACTTCTTTTGATGGTCGTTCATTCCAACCACATGGAATCATCCCCTCTTTCCTCGTGTAGTTAGGGGGGAAGACTCTGTGCATGAAGGTTGAAGTAGTCAATGCATCTCTTGACTACAATATATTTTTAGGAAGGATTTGGACCTATTCTATGAATGTAGTGGTTTCTACAGTTTTCTGGGTCTTATTGTTTCCACACGAGGGTTGGATCGTGTCCATTGATCAATTGTCCTTCTCTTGTCCTGACCCTTCATCGGGGGCATCCATGGTCCTGATGATTGATAACCCTCAACTCGACATCTTCAACATAGGGGTTGGTTTGTGCCCACATTTGATGGGTACTTTCAATTATTTGCCCCCTTCTGACGACGTTAAGTTCATATCAACGGTCCCTGACCAGCCTAAGGTTGAATTTTTTCAAGTCTCATCATTTCGTATAACTTACTTTGATGATCCATGGACTCTTCCTTCCCTATCATCCATGATGGAAGGGATAGGGAACCATGGCATGGCCATGCCTTTGTCCATGACAGAGGTTGCGTACTCTATAGTCCAACAATATTTCCCCGGTCCCTATTTGACTCCCGCACATGAGTTAGATTTGGTTCTTGAGCCTATTTGGGCTCAAGTTTCCCTCGCCGATACTGATTCTTTAGACTTAGTCTTGCCCTCAAACGAGGTGATTATTGAGGCAACGACTAGTCCAGACAGACCCTGGGATGATCTCCATCACAGATCTTATTTCCTCCTAGAGTTAAGAAGAATTGAAGTAGGTGAATTCACTCTGACTATGACTGGAGATAGGTCTTGTCCTATCAATGCTTTGGGCACAAAGTTTACGCTGAAGGAAATATGGAAACCATCGCTAAAATGATACCTATTGATATCTCCAGAACCCTTGGCATTGTGGAGAATGTCTTTGTTGGAGTGGACTACTCCCCCGAGGAGATTTGAATCTATAAGGATTTATTTAAAGAATTTCGTGACATGTTTTTCTGGTCTTACGAGGAAATTCTAGGCATAGATCCAAGAATCATTGAACACAAAATCAAGACATATCTCAACGCTAAGCCGGTCCAGCAAAAGCTTCGTCTGGTTAATCCTAAGAAAGCAACAACTATTAAGGCTGAAGTAGATAAATTGCTTGAAGCTAGTTTCATCTACCCCGTCCAATTGACTCAATGGGTGTCAAATCCCATTCTAGTCAACAAAAATCAGGGTATGATTTGCGTATGTACGGATTTCCATGATTTGAACAAGGCCTGTCCAAAGGATAATTTCCCCACGCCATTTATTGACTAGATAGTTGATCAATGTGTATGTTGCAAGGTATTTTCTTTCATGGATGGTTTTTCAGGATACAATCAGATACATATCAAACCCAACGACCAACACAAGATCGCTTTTTTTTGTCTGTGGGGTGCATTCGCTTATCGAAAGATGCCTTTTGGTATGAAAAATGTTCTTACTTTGAAGTGCCCCACCTCTGCTTCTTTTTATGAGCATCGTCGTATACGCCATCATGCCAAGAACTATCTCATACTCGAGAACACTTTGTATCATCAAGATCTAGATTGCATCCTTCGCTGGTGTCTCACACATGGAGAAACAAAAATCGTGCTTAACGATTACCACACTAGAGCATGTGGTGGTCATTTGTCTGGGTTGGAAACAACCTAAAAGATTCTACAAGCCCATTACTTTTGGACAACATTATTTAAATATTGTGTTGAATCAGTCAAAAAGTGCCACCCGTGTCAGATCTTCTCTCGAAATATGAGGGCACACCCCGCTCCCATTTTTCCCGTCATCACAGTTGGTCCCTTCACCAAGTGGGGGATTGATTACATTACATGCAACCCCCCTTCAATAAGGGGGCACCATTATATGATCGTAGCAATAGACTACTTCACGAAGTGGGTCAAAGCTATGCCAACATTTAAAGATGATGGCAAGACAACAAATCTCTTTTTGTTTAACCAGACAATAGCAAGGTTCGACGTCCCGAGAGAGATTGTCACTGACCATGGTAGTTACTTTCAGAATAAAATGATGTCTGAGTTAACATCAAATCTTGGGTTGAGGAAAGAACATTCATCACCCTACTACCCACAAGTGAATGGTCGGGTGGAAGCTGTGAATAAGTCCCTTAAGACCATTCTACAACGAATGATCAATTTGGCCAAGTCAAATTGGAATTTGATGTTGTACTCAACATTATGGGCCTACTAAACGTCTGTTAAGACTACAACCAGTTTCTCACATTTTCAACTCGTTTACGGGATGGAAGCAGTCTTGCCTATAGAGTGCCAGATCCCATCCCTAATGTTAGCAGTATAGTTATTTCTAGACACTTCACCACTTGAAGAGCGTTTATTATATCTTAAGAAGATCAATGAGCAGCGTTGGGATGAAACCTTGGCTAATGAGGCCCACAAACAAAAATTCAAGTATCAGTATGATCAGTTTGTTCGTCCTTGGATTTTATCTGAAGGCGACCTTGTCCTGGTCTATCACCAAGATAAGGATCCCCTGGGGGAAAGCAAGTTCAAACCCATGTGGTTCAGACCTTTCATCATGAAAGAGGTTCTAAATAAGGGCGCTTATCGTCTGGTGGACTTTGAGGGAAATTCTTTGGCAGAGCCTAGAAATGGGCTCTACCTCAAGAAGTATTACTCATAGGTGGGTTTCCTTGGGTGACTTCTTGTACATATGTATAGTTATTATACATTTTTATTTTTAGTTTTTGTCTTTTTGGTTTTATGGATGTGTCATTTTTGATGTCATATTTTTCACTGTGGTAGATGTCAAGTGAATTAGAGGTATTCGTTGGGTTTACAGACAACACTAGCCGACACACTCGGAGGCTTGCTTCCGCACCTTGGGTGATTTTCACACCTCAGGGCTAGTTACTATCTCTAGGAAGTATCTGTTTAGGTGACGCCACAAAAAATGTTTCTGAATACAACACAGTATTAGATTTGCTTTGTGATGCTTTGTCACATGTCATCTCTCACCTCCGAGTCTACTTAGATGCTCAGCTGGTTATGTCCCAATTAAATGGGGTTTACCGCATTTACAATCTTACTCTACACCGACAGTTCCTTAGGGTACATTTCTTAGAACAAAGCTTTGATTACATTACATATATCCATGTTCCTAGGAGATTGAATCAAATCATAGATACTCTAAATAATCATGTATTAGATTGGCATATTGCACACATGTAAGAGAAATCACACACCCACACACATGTAAATACATTTGTAAATAAATGTAATCCATAAGACATAAAAAGATGAAAGTACACATATATATATCAAAAGTATCAGATTACATAGGTGGGCGCAAGTGCCTCAAAAATATATGTCCAGTAAGCGTCACGAGACTTATTCCCTAAAAAAATATACAAAAATTCCCTCGGCACGTAGGTAGTCCATCCTAGCTAAGGGTGTGGCTTGTTGGCCCTAGTGTAGTGGACAACGATGTTTGCCAAATGTCATAAAAGTAGGAACCAAGTCCATGGAATTGCAACTGCATGAGGTTGCATCGTTGGTGGCAGATCCTCGATCTCTACCATAGGGACTGCGCGAGTGAGCTCGGTGAGGTTCTGCTCCACCCATCTCAATACTCTCTCAGCCTCTTCAGCTAGAGGTACCTTGCTGCTGCTGCTAGTCCAACAACTGCGGTTGGTCCTACCTCTAGTTAAGGACATCCCCTGGTCCTCGAGAAGTCTGCTGGACACATTGGTCCCACATCTGTACATAACAGATACATAGTTGTCAAATAATCTAGTACACATAAAAATGATATATATAAAAAGAAATAAAAATTAAATAACTTTGAAAAACAAGCATACCTATCTCTCCTTGATCACCTCTGGGAGGTACAGGCATGTCCATATCCATAGAAAAGTTGATCCCGACATAGGGTTAGTCCTCTATTATTAGAATCTGTCATGCCCACTAGTCAAAAAACTTATCATCAAAGGCCTCTATGGTCCTTCCGCCTCCATGTCATGGCAACAATGTCATCCATCTACATAATGCTGGGAGGGAGGCCTCATGCCCTTGCACTGTCTCTTGTGGACTAAGACTGGGTACCCTCTCAAATAAGAAAGAGCACAGAACAGCCATGAACCCAATGTTTTTGTTATCCCACAAACAACACTCTGTTAGCTGTCTCTTCATGCAATCTAGCATGGTTGTTCTCCAGTCAAATAGTCGTGCATTCAATCACTGTACCACACAATACATGTGCACCCGGGAGGCCTGATGTAAGGCCACAGATCCAGTGATCTGCCCAATAAGTAAAACTATCACTTTCAATAATAGGTTGGAAATCTTGTGGATCGGCACCTGAGAACCCACTTTATCTCTGCCTACCTCGCAGTGTAGCCCAATTAACTCGACTATGTTGTGATGCCCAGGGGGAAAGGTACATAAGTTTACTAGATCTCGTCTCCTTGAGAGACTAGTCAAAAAATAGATATCCTCAGTCGTTGGAGTCAACGACTGTCCCTCGAGCATAAGTGCCTCGACGTCCGGGTGCCAGTAATATACCAAGTCATTCAGTAACCTGGGTTGTTCCCTCATGAGTGGACATTGGAAGTATTTTAACAAACCACATTGTGCTAATATGACGAGAGAATTAGGGTATTCTGAGACCAAAGAATAAATGTCTTCATGCTTCATTTCTCTCCAATGAACGCACATCCTGCAAATTGACAAGTCCATGGAGGTTTAAATCTTACATTTTTTATTTTTTCCACATATTGGAGGGTGTACGTAGGTTGTATTGGAAACAACCACGTATGCACGTGGGAACATTATTTTTTGCACACGGGCATATGCAGGCTATCCTAAGAAATCTCACGTACACGCAGGACATAACTTTTTTAGAGGTGCGTGCCCCCCAAAAAACCAATTTAAATGAAAAAGGAGCTAGTTTGTACTTACTTGGTCCGAGCGGAAGTTCTTTTCGTCCTTTGAAGCTCCCATAATCAACTTTTTTTAGAAAAGAGGTGTTTTTGAATTCTTGGTCGATTCTCAATTTACAATGGTGATAATGAGCTGTCAACTTCTATTTATAGATTTTTTGGCCCCATTTTTGTCTTTTTTTTGGACCCTTTTGTCATTTTTTCTATCTTAAAAGTCATTTAGTATGGTTGAGTTTCTTATGGGATGTTACGATACTTGTTACTTTTGGTATTAGGAAACTTTTTGAGAGTTGGGTCATTTTTTAAAGGTCCTTTGGTAAAAGGTCATTTTTCCAACTTTTTCAATCTATGTTAGGTTTCCACCTCCACTTTCTGCATCTCATTGTCTTTTTCTCTTTTCCATAGGATCGACCCCACCGAGTTGTGAAACTGAACCATCATTTCTTCTTTAGAATTTTCGTAATTTAGTGGTAGAGCCTACCTTCACATGGATTCCCTAGTTAGATCCTCATTTATTTTGGCATCCATGTCGTCGTTAATGACTATAGGCCTGGGAGTCCTTACAAGTTTTTCCTGGTTACGAGTTTGAGCCTCATTTGCATGATTCATCATCACTCTTGACCTCACCCTTGAGACTCCCAAACAATGATGGGTCTTATTTTAAGCCCTTTTCAGACCCTCTAAACATGAAAAGATTGCTGAGCGGTCTTGTTTCCCTTCACGCTCACCAAACTAAAATTTGAAGGCACGTCTATCCGGCAGTAGTTTACCCCTTTTTCGGTCCGGATGGTCATTTTTACGAACAAAGGTATACTCTAGGAACTTCGGTTCACTAGAAGAGTATTCTCAAGTATAAGTTTAACCTTTTTTCGGGCCTAAGGGACTAAATTTACGAAAAAGGAACCCCCCACGGAGTCCATAGTTAAGCTCTTTTCAGACTCCCTAAAAGTGAAAAGATCATCGAGTGATCTTGTTTCTTCACACTTGTTAAAATGATCCAGAAGAACATCCCTTACAGAGTCCATAGTTAATCTCTTTTCAGACTCCTTAAATACGAAAAGATTGTCGAGTGATCTTGTCTTTATCACACTTGTTAAAATGGTTTTGAATAGACGTATTTTCTATGCTAGTTTATCCCCTTTTCGAACCGACTAGACTACCTTCGAAAAAGGTACCCCCGCGGAGTCTCCTTTTACACTTTTTTCAAACTCTCTAAAAATAAAAAAATGACGAGCTTACCTTCCCTGGGATCTTTAAAATTACATCGAAGGACGTTATCATTGTGTCTTATTAATCACATTTGCATTCCCACATCTTTGGCCTAATGCCAGCTCCATGTTGCTCTCGAATGAACCATCTGAAGTATGCCTTATATGCAAGCCTTGTAGCACTTTGCCTCTATGTCTTGACACCTTGACCCATGGAGGATTTTTCCGGAGTGTCCTTTTCCTACATATGTCTCCTTGCTCTGAGCATCAGTGTGTTCCTTGCACTTGGAACTAGTATGTCTATGATACTCGTTCCTCCTTTTTAATGTAGCATTCTTTTATTCTTTTTCAATCTTTCCAAAATTATTTAAAAAGACAAAAAAAAATCAAATATACCCCAAAAATAGGAAGGGAAAAGTATTTTCTTTTTGTTGGCAGCACAATGAGTCGCCCTTGGACAAAGCACATCCTCTTGTTTGTTTGTCAATCCCTGGGATTTAATATGACCTTAGACAATTATTCTCGCTACATAGAGTTGTGTCCTCCTCCATTTGGTTATCCTTTCAAACATATGGAGATTTTGCGTTGCCTCCTGCATCGTGAACTTATGTCAATACCAGGTTGCTTGAGTCTCATCTTTTTCCATGCTTTTGTCCAAGGGAAGTTTTACTAAAATTGAATCGACCCTTATGCAGTTTGTCTCTTGTCCTCATGCCTGACCACCCCGAAAGACCAATCAAGTCCTTGTTCAAAATCAAATGAAGTTCTTTGCCTGATCATCGAGATCCTCTTCTCTGTTCCCGACGACCGTCGAAGACCTTTGGGTAGTTAATTTGTACATTGATATTACACTCCTACTTAAGTTTTGAAGATCTTAAAGTTGTTTCTTGAGCTCTGAAGGCCTCATCTCTAGCCATCGGACATCATTATATTCTTAAAAATGAATACTATACATGTATATCTTTTGATTTTGAGATGTATATCCACTGTATATTTCTCGCAGCTACACTTTATATAGTTATATGACATGGATTCACAATTTATTTGATTTGTAGCCATGATTTTATTTCATCCCGAGCATGGGTATGCCCGCCTCGGTGAGACAAATTATTATTTTGTAGATGGCACCTCCTAAACTCTGGTCTCTAGGCTCACTCGCTTCGTAGGTTGGTGAAGATTTCTAATGTATTTTGGCTATTATATTCTCTTCCGGCCTCACACATTTGGGGGCATCTGTTATAACCCTAAATTGCACTAGACATGCATACCTGGCATCAGGCCATCTTACTTGCTATCTTTTCCAAGCCATCATTGAACAACTCTTCTAAAAAACCATTTTTTTTGAAGATGTACACGCCATGCACCACTACTACCCACATACACACTCTTTCTACACCATTACAACCCATGTATACTCACAAAAAGCATGAAAAATAAAAAATTGCAAAGGGATACAGGGTTTTGGGCTGTTACCTAACCTTTTGACCACCCATAGCTAGTCACTCAATCGGATAACTATATTTTAGCCTATACAAGAAGGTTTTGGGGTCCCTTTCCAAGAGAGAAGCACAAGAGCAAAGAAACTCTGCCCATTTCAATATCCACCCTTTGCCCCAATATTTTGCAACCAGATTGTGAGTTTGAGCCAGAATTCCCTTTTTCATCCCTTTTTCCTCCATTGCAAACATTTACCATTTCGTTACCACCCATTAGAAGTATAAGCCATCACATTGACCTTATACATGAGTGATTTTTCCAAAAAAAGAATCATATAGACTAACACTATAGGAGAATGAAGAAGTTAAGAGGCAAGTCCAAGACTTGGTGGGAAAAGGGTTGATCAGAGAAATCTTGAGTCCATGCATTGTGCCAATAGTGTTAGGTCCAAATAAGAATGGTGGATGGAGAATGTGTACCGACTCGAGGGCTATAAAAAAAATCACCATCTGATCCAAATTTATGTAGGAACACAATGAAATACAGAAATACACATAAACGCAGAGATGCAGTGGAGATGAGACTTCATTTCATTAATAACAAATGACTGAAATATGCTTACAGATAGAATGGAAATAAACTAGCTAGGGCGTTGGTAGCTTATCTCTGAGAAGAGATGTGGCTGCTACTTGCAT
>JZKD02S1012278.1:750574-770627 GCA_000966675.3 Picea glauca
TAAGACTTGTGCCCATTATTTCCACATGTGAAGCATGTGATTACTCCACCTCTTCCTCTTCCTCTGCCTCTAGTACGAGGAAAAGTGTTGTTGTCAGCATAATCTCCTCTCTGCTTAGTATGCTTCCCTCTCTGTTCAACATATGGCCCCCTCTGTGAGGTCCCACCTCTCTCTGTTCGAGTCTAAGGTTTCCTCCATTCCTCCCTAGGCTTCTAATATTTATCCTGGGCAACTGATTTTCCTCTGGGCTGACTTATGCCTCGGCCCCTCTGACTCTGCTTTCGGCTCAACTTCTCTTCAACTTTCAGAGCCATCTTATAAGCATCTTCGACCGTTCTGATGGTTACCATGCTCATCTCATCCTGGATATCATATCTCAGGCCATTCATATATCTAGCAACTTTTTCATCATCACTCTCCCAATGACTTACCCTGATGTTCAATTTGTAGAATTCCTCAGTGTATTCATTTACTGTCATCAACTTCTGTCTTAGGTTCTGCATTCTCCTAAACAGAGTAATTTGATAATCTCTGGGGATGAATTTCTCCTTCATCTTTGCGATCATTCTGTCTCAGCTCTTGATCTTCTGCTTTCCCTTGCAACATCTGTCATCTTGTAGTTCATCCCACCACAATGTTGCATGTCCTTTCAATATTGTGACAACATGCTTGACTTTCTTGTCATCTTCGACATCTTCATAGTCGAAGTATGTGTCTAGAGCTCTAATCCAGTCTAGAAGCTCCTCTGCATACAGATTTCCCTCGTAAACTGGAATGTCCATCTTTTCTCTTGCACCCATCCTTGCAATAGCTCTGATCAAATATTTGTTTGATGCATCTTCGGCTGCAACTTATTCTTCATGTTCAGCCTCAACTTCGCTTTCAGAATCACTAAGATCCCTAGCACTAACTGTGTGTCTTTGCGCTGTCTCCATGTCTTCGAGTCTAGCTCATAGATCATGCATTTGTCTCTCCATAACTGGATCTATCATCTTCCTGCCTCTTCTTCTCGACATTTCCCTATCCTCTGGTGGATCGGGTGTTTGAATGTCCCTTCTCCTTGGCAGCATGGTGAATTCCTTCTCTGCTACAGAAAGAAAAGAACCTTTCTGAGCTCTGATACCACTTGACCTAGTGTATCAAAGTGCTCTTTACCTCTTATGCCTCCCTCGTCTAAAATATACAGACAAGAATCAGGCTCTGATACCACTTTGATGCAACACTCACCCTCGCACACCCATAGGTTGGAAGGTCCATGCCCTCACAGGATCTTCTCTTTACCACTGGCCCAAAGAACTCTTAAATATCTCTTCTATTTCCCTATCGGGAAATCTGCACCCACAACGACTTTCACGGGATCCCCTCTTTGCACTGGGGAGATCAGACTTCGTGACTTCATGAGGTCAATGGTCGAGTGTAGGTCTCTCGAATCCCCGAAACCTGACAACCAGTCAACGTTGACATTTTCCTATCGGTATTTCCCTTATCGCAATTTTGGCACTCGCGATGTCGAGCAAATTGCTTTATCGACCCTTGAATCCTGATATGCAGAAAATCTGACACATGCGCGAGTTATGAATTTTCAACGATCCTTCACTCCATCAGCATTTCAGAGTTCGCAATATTGAAAATCCTAATGCGATTGTTTTAGGATTTCTCACCACGAAACTCCGATATGGTGTGCCACCTGTCCACCTCACTAACTCCTATGGCCCCACATGATCCTTTAACTGCCGGGATATCGCGTTTCGCAATTTCACGATTCCTGATGTTTTATTTACGGGACTTCAACCCACAAAACCCTGAAGCATGATTCCACGTGTAAATCCGATGGTCCTTGTGACTCGGATCTACAATCTTGCCCCTCCTGAGCTTTGAATCTTTAGGGAATAATCTGTCGTATCTCCCCTACACCATAGATGATTTTAGGGGATAAATTTCTCTCATGGGCTAATTTTCCATGGTTTTTTCAAAAATGAGATTCGCTATTTTAAAAATGATTCACCAAATTCTATAGGATAAAATTATTTTCACTTAGAAATCGCGAAAATTTTATAAAAACTATATAAAATCCTTAGAAATTTGAATATTTTTACAAAAATATAGCCAAACATTTATAGTTGGCATATGAAGGATTAGTAAGATTCACCAAGGTTTCTACATTTTAAAATAAATTTCCATCCTTAAAATCATCCCTGCCCTGCACCTCCGTGAGATCTAACGGTCTACGAAGATTCGTGAAATCTCCTCAGAGGACTCCGACCGTCCGTTCCTCCTTGATGATTCCTATGAATGACCAAGTATTCCTTCGCGGAACTTATCTACATGCTCGCAAACTTGCGACGCTTCTTTCTAACTTCCAATGACACTTCCCTTGAACTGTCCTTTAACAGATTCGAAGGCCTTATCCTTCCTAAGCTTTCTTACAACTCTGAGTCTTAGAGAAGACTCTTACTTGCACTCCTTGCGACAAACTTCAGTCACTTCCCAGTACTGAATTCTCTTCGACTCTGCGCACACCTGCAACAACAGTCTCGCAACACTTTACTCAGTTTCACAACCCTAAGGCTTCTCTCAGCTTGCGCACTCCTTGCACGGCTCCTGTGACCAACTGCACTTCTGTGGAAATGAGAACAAAAGCTATCTCTATCTGAACCCTTTGTCAACGCACTCCTTGCGGACACTTCAACTGCACTCCTTGTAGCAACTCTCTGGCTCAGATAGAGAAACAATTGAAACTCATTCTTGTTCCCTTTCAGACATCAACTTAACATGAAATCATATACACAACACATAAAGCAAATGTATAACAAGAAGAAACATTCATGAGCATGTCATCTAGCATCAATACACAGAGAATAGACAAAACCATGAATTTGAATTAAACTCCTCTATTAATCCAAATATCTATACATGGGTGTTCTTACACAGCTCTCTGCATGCTCTTGCTCTCTTCTCTTGCTTCAATTCTAATGATACAATACACAATGAGGGTGTCTATATCCCGTTTCCCTCTTGCGCTCTCAAATAGTCTAATCTAGAATTAAATTCTATCTACCTACATTAACTACTTTAAATTCCCTCTACCTACTAAGGGCGAGAGCAAATCGCTCAAGGTCTAGTTACATTATACAAAAAGGTGCTCCTTCTTAATGGCTTCATTTAAGATTGCGTAACAATTTCAAGGTGATTTCAAAATTTGTGCTGGCGCTTGTCGAGTTGTCCAATTGCTTCCGCGCTGGCTTGCTTGTCGTTGGAGATGCTCCTGCATTAGTGGAGAAGGTCGTGACTTGGAGGTCTTGAATTATGAAATCTTGATACGTGAAATTCCGATACAATTTGGACCATCAAATTGTGGGAAGCTTAGGGCCATCGATCTGAGGAGGATAAGTCGCAGGTTCAGACTTCGGGGAAAAGGGAAAAGAGGTTGCATCGTGAACTCACGAGTCATGAAATCTTGATGCGCTTAGAGGTGGACCCCAGGACGTGATTTAGGTCACATGGTTGAGGTATAAAGGAGGGGTTAAAGATCCGTTAGCCCATTTTCGAGGTTTTAGGAGTCAAAGGAGTTAGAGGGACTCACAATAGACATCACAGAGTCACGAAACCCAAAACACATTTTTGGGTAAAGGTAGTGGTCACATCGGTTGGTCATGTGGAGTGGAGGTTCGTGCCTAGTGATTTCCCACATAGGCATAAATTCTAAGAAGGACTTGTGGTTATACATGTTGAATATTCCAGCTGGGAATCAAGGAGCCATTTTGTCTTAAGGGAGATTAAGAACGATCCTTAGATCGGTAGGTCACACAAAACCTACTGAGGTAGGGGTGCTGCACCATGATGACTAAACAAAGGGATTAAATTGCTGACTTGTTGGATTGATGGCTATCCCTAGTGTAGTGAAAATATTCCAGTAAGAATTAATGATAATACCTAAATGTGAATGGAAAAAAAGGAAGAATCCTGATAAAGACTGCTCAAGTTAAAGGAATGAATGGACTAATAGATATATTATTTATTGTAAGTGAAGGCCGATGGAATTTTGATAAATACAATGGTTGTATATATATATATACATAAGGGATAAGACCCTTATGAATAATTCCCTCGTGGTTAAGGGAATCTGGTATGGATTGATAGGATTATTAGCAGTTATAATTATTTCTTTAATAAATGAATAAACCCTATGTATGCAACTTCTCATGAACAAAGGAATGATGAAAATATGTAAGGTCGGTTTACTAGACATATAAGGTAGAAAATTGTTGTTGGAATGACCTAATTAATAAAAGGAAAGAAGATTCATTTGGATTGTTACTAATCCTCATACAAGAAAGAAAATAAATTAAACATATGATCCAATTTTGAGCTCATGGTTGTATTAAGGAAATGTATAAACCTATGGACCTAAAGGATTGCCTATGCTAATGAATGGAAAAGGAAAATATTTGGAACACATATGCATTATTGTTAGGGGCAAATTTTTTGGTGCATGAAGAGTAACAACATGGTTAAAATGTTTATAATTTTGTTATAACCCTATGACTATGAGATAGAATGACTAATGAAAGGTTGACATAAAGTCTAGTACAGGAAGTGATAGAGCACTTATAGATGACCAATGGGTCAAATTGGCATCCAGAGGTGAATGGTAGTATTATGGATATGGCTTGTTATTATAAGAGAGTAGTAAAAGGGAATTTAGTAAAGGATTCCCTTGGAAGAGGTTTGTTGACCAAGAATTATGATTGGTAGGAAGAGAGACTAGAATAGTTACCTTACTTCCTTGGGTAATGCAATGACTACCCATATAAAATGTTGAAATGTCGATTTATCTTGTAACAAAAGGGAAAGAGTGGTTTCTCACTGGTTGTTTCCATGAATACAAGGAAACATAATTATGAATATGTCTATGAGACCAGTCATGTAGATGGTTGTAATTTCTCACCAAGACAAGATGATGATTGAATGGATGATGAAAAATATGCAAGAAGTGAATAAGTCTATGTGTGTGTGTGTACACACACATATACATATACATATGCATATAATATATACACATATACTTATACATACATACATATATATGTGTGTGTGTGTGTAATATTGAAGGCATGATATGAATTCTTGAACATGTAGGATATGAGGCAAGATGTGTACTTTCCAAATATGAATAATAACATGGATGCAAGGATGACTCTGTTATTAAGAGTCATGCTTGTTCAATTTAAATAATAGCTGTTAGACAATTGGTTTAGATTTTTGGTTGTCATTGATGTTAATCCTTGGAAAGTGGTATTGTAGATTGATGCCAACCCTTATATATTGATGTCAAACCTTGGAGAAGTTTGGTAGTTAATTTTGGTAGCACAAAGATATGGGTAAGGGACCTAAGTTTTTTTGAGGTATAAAGGCATGAATATCATTGAATATGTAGGTAAGACTATTCTAGATGGATAATACATGTCATGCCATTTTCGGTGATATGTGGTACGTCACTTAGTTCTTCACGATTGAGGAGATATGGCCTAGTGAAGTTGGAGAACACTCATGAATTATCTAGAAGCCCCTAGAAGGTCAAAGAAGTCAATTAGTCTAGAAGCTCCTAGAAGAAGTGTACTAGTCAAATTGATGGTAACTAGGATTTAATCATGGGTAAAGTTGTTGCATTAAGAAAATAATTAAAAGTCAATTAGTTGCAACAAGAAGTTGTGAGTTTGTTAATTATGGTAAAGTGGTTGAAAAGATAAATTATTTAAATAATAAAGTAGTCAAAGTGGTTGAAAAGATAAACTATTTAAATAATAAAGTGGTTGCAACAAGAAGTGGCAAGTTTACTATTTATAGATAAGTCAAAGTGGTTGCAAAAGAAATTAATTAAATAATAAAGTTTGTTGCAACTAGAAGTGGAGAGATTACTATTTGTGGATAAAGTGGTTATAAGTGGACAAGTGGTTAGAAGTGGGTTAGCCCTAGAAGAAGGAAGTTGGGTAAAGTTAGTTAGAAGGTAATCCTTTGAAGAAGCTACTTGGAGAGTATAAATAAGAGAGAAAGGAACTCCCATTAGCACATAACTCTACCTATTTGAATATCTATTTTATGAAATGTGCATTGCAGGTACACATTGATACATCAAGTTACCCAAGTTTGAGGTAGTAAAGGAGGGTTGACAACGAAAGTTTTGGAGTTGCAGAACTTAAAAAAACCTAGTTTCTGAGGCATACACAGGCTGAGAGTAGAAGAGGTAGTGTACATATGCGGGATAACAATAGAAGAGGTAGTGTATGTATGTGGGTTGTACATGAAGGGGTAATTTACATTTGAAAAACTTAAGTGGTTGTTAGTACCAGGTTCCTGAAGTCTGAAGCAAGCTCCCAAGTCAGGATTCTATTTGTTCTCATGAGTAAAGGTATGTCATTTATATATTTGTTTAAGGATTGAATCTTGGATGATATGGGACATCCTCAAGGTATGTCTTGGAGGCCCTTGATGATACATGGTTGAGGTAATATTGTTACATGCTATAGACAGACTCTTGGTACTTAGTATATGGTTGTTATGGTTCCTTGTTAGAGGCACATATTTGTGTTATTGGCATATACTTGAGGCTTGTTATATTGTGTTATGAGACTACATATTTGTGATATTGAGGAGCATGCTTGAGGCACATGACTAGAGGAATTTCATGGTATATGGTACATGTTGGGTGAGATACATTGTCGGTACATTGGTACAAGGTGTATGGTTGTTGTGTTAGTAGTCTACCATTGATATTGATACATTATTGAGATATGCATTTGGCATATGGTAGTACATGAATAGGAGACATCTCTTAGTGGTGATGGTACTTGGTTGAGATACACTTTTGGTATTACTTGTTCAACATATATTATGGTACATGGTATAATATACGTTTGATTCTTGATATGATATATGAGACACATTTCATGGTTTGAACATGGTATGGATGGTACAGGTATTGATGTGTATGTTTGATGTACATGGTTTAGGGTTTTTTATTATAATGTGTTGGTGAAGTTGTTGATGTAGTGTGAGGCTGTATATCAGTGAGGGTTTGTTGTCTAGTCCATGTGAGGGTTATCACACTTGATCATGATTGTATAAACATGTATGGCACACGAATAAAGAGACATAGATTCATTTGGTTTAAGGATATGTATGATGATATATGCATAGGGTACAACTACAATTTGGACACAGTGTCAGGTTGTAGGTTGATGTGTCAAAGGAAGTAAAGGGTCATAGTTTTTCAGGAAGGTGAAAACTCTAGTTTTCAGAAGGTTTATGTAGGCTACAATATAGATAGGCCATGTACATACGTAGGTTGAAGTACAGACAAGTCACATACATATGCGAGAGACAACATATACATGTCATGTACTTGTTGGTTTTTGTTTCTACATGAAGGTTACAATTACAGGTTGATCACACGCTATTGATACATATTGGTTATTGGTTTTTGGCATAGATTGATACATGTTTATAGTGTTATATCTCAAATTGAAAGTGTGGTAGTGGTTTCATAATTTTACTTATAATTTAGGGCGGTAGGATGAGGCAATTATAGGTGGTTGTAGCCACCTTCCGGTTGTAGGTGGAGAACATAGGGGGTTGTAGCCTCCTTCTGGTTATAGTCATAGAATTGGGGAGTTGGAGCTTCCCTCAGGTTGTATCCTAAGAAACTAGGGGGTTGGAGCCTCCTTCCAGTTGGGGCTAGAGAATTGGAATTTGGTGCTTCCTTGAATGTAATTATTAAATACATATAAGAAAATCATTTCGTGGTTTTCTCCCGCATTGGGTTTCCACGTAAAGTACTAGTGTATTGTGCATTGTGTGGATGTGTCTATTATTGTTTATTATGCACTGATGGATGTTAATGTTATATGATGCAATACATATTAATGATGAACTGATGAACATTGTTGAATAAGTTAAAGGAATATACATTATGGTTAAAAGAATTAATAAGTGGTATAAATTTATCATTACTGATTCACCCCCCTCTTAGTAATCCAATAATTTGAGGAGGTATGCCACTCCTAAGAGGAAGAGATAATATGAAATGTTGAAAGGAAAAATGAGAAAGACTGCTCTATTGATTAAGATAGAAGGAAAGATGTTATTTCCTTTGAGAATCTCATGGAAAAATAACGAGTTAAAATAATTTGTAAAGAAATATGCATATGAAACTATGAAGTGCACTAGTGGTGGACACACACAACATGCTAATGCATGTGTTTAAGTGCATGGATGTACGACGTGAAAGAAAGATGATAACATAAATATACACGAATGAATGTGTATCTTAATGCATGATAAGAATGCACACTAATATTCCTTAAGGAATATTGGATGAATCTCTGAAATAATAAAAATGAAGTTCAATCTAGATTTAGACCATTTCAGATGGTATTGGATATGCAACAAGAGGGTTTCATGTTGAAGAATTTCCATGTGGAGGAACTATATAAATATTATGTTTGGAGAACAAAGCCATAAACTTAATGACTGCTGGGAATTAGAAAGTGGGATGCAAATATTATTTATATAAGAAGATTGGATTGCATTCTAAAACATAATACATGCATGGGGAACATGCGAAGGAATGTTAACCATTATGATGTCTGAATGGTAATGTGCAGAATGCACAAGTTCATAAATCATTATGAACTAAAATATTTTTGTTGTAGCATGTTGATGTACTCAAGAAGGTCAAGATGAAATTGACTAAGGATCCTTAAGGAAGAGAGTAGGAATATCCCAGGAGGGATAAATTATAGAAGCAAAGAAGGAGAAAAGATGAACAATTTTCTCATTTTAAAAACTCTGAATGATGAGACAGAGTTGTATGATTTAAAAGAGCAGTTGTGAAAATAGTACAACTAGTAAATTAAAGATGAAAATTGTAAGTATGTTTAAATAAATGAGCTTGGATTGAGCCATGTTATATAGATGCAGGAATGCCTTTGAATTAATTCAGCTGAACTAGAAGTTTCTAATTGTGCAAAGGATTTGGAAAGAGGGAAGAGTCCCTTACCCATTTTCTTGTTGAGTATTATGCTTCTTTGGGATGAAAATTTTTATGTTGATGCATGCAATTGTTTTGACATGAGAATGTTGATGGTGCAAGATTATAGAGATAGATGAAAATTTGGTTGTGGTTTCAATCATAAAAACAAAAAGGAATGATGTTGTAGAGTGCATAATAATATGTTGAGGAAAATATAGAATTGTTCTACTGAGATTAAATTATATGAAACTTGAATTTTAATTTAACATGATAGCTAATATAATTTTGATTGTGATAATGCATGCATGTGTAGGAAAAGATTGGAGCTGTTGAGGAGGACAATTGCTAATGATTGACATCCTCAAGAAGGGGAGAAATGCATTAAGATTGCTAATAAAAGAGAAATATGGAAGGGATATTGAGAGTTCCCTTGAAGGACCACTAATGAGGTAAGAAAAAAAAAGGGTATTGGCATCCAGAACATGTATAAAAAACTTATGCCCATGTGACATGGGAATTTAAAAAGGGACTATGTAAGAATACGTTATGAACATTTTTCATTATTTGATGATATGCATGCAATTTTGAGTGGTTTTTGTATGCCATTATTACCCAATAAGGGCATGAATCCAGGAAAGAAGAACCTAAAGAATAGAGGGAGGATCCTCTAACAACTAAGGATAATTAAGGTCCTTGCAATAAAATTCATGGACGAAGTATCATGAATAATTTGACCAATCGAGAATGAGTGGGAACAAAAGTGCTCATCACAACACATTTATTTAATGTTTGATTTCATTTTTGAAAGGATTGGTATGATAAAGTAATGCATGTGTAAGGAATGATATTTCATTTTTGAGTAAATGAATGTGATTGTTAGTATGCAAAAAAAAATTGTTTGAAAGACAATGCAAGTGTGTAAGGAAAATATAATGTGCATGAGAAACTAACAATTTGTTTGGCTATGTGAAGTTGGAATTGCAAGAAGAAAGGGTCCTGGATAGGGAAGTGATATAATCCCACAAGGAATACCAATGGATACTAAGCCAAACTACAATGAGAAAAAACTTGATTGAAATATATGGGTAACGTATTTGAAAGAAACTTGATTGAAATTGATGTTGTATCTCATGGTTTCTATATGAATCTACTACAAGTGGGATAATAGATATGTCCTAGAGGAACAAATGATGGATGGTAGGCTTGGAGGGTGTGGAAAAGGCTATTTTTGTGACATGAGAACCCTATGATAATCCATGACTGCCATAAAATAATATAATGTTGAGGTAACATAGGCCAGAGGGATGCCTCGACAAACAAAGTCAGAGGGACGCCTTAGCTGTAAGACTTGATGAAGTATCTGCAACTATTCTTGTACGATAAATCCTTGGAAAGGAAAGATGGATCACCTGAGGGACTATATAAAAGAGAAGGGGATGCATGAGCCTGAGCCTGGAGGGTGACTGACCACAAGGAAGAGTAGAGTTAAACAATTCTCATACATTATTGGTTGGGAACATGCACATAATGGGTATGTCAAGGAAAAAAAAAGAGCAAAGCACATATGACAGCCCCACAAGTGAAAATCCATGAACCTATACAGATAAGCATTATGTTGAATCTAAATTTTCCTCTTGAATTATGGATACCAATAGAATTTGTTTCCATAAAAATGGAATTAATATGCATGTTGTTTGAAATTTATATAGGTATATTTTGAAATGCCAAGGTCCAAGTGAGGACCAGACTATGAAGAAAAGGAAGATGATGTTGAAGCAACTGAAGGATAAAGGCATGCCATGCATATTGAGAATGAACACCGAGGATGGTGTTCCTTTGAAGGGGGGGGGGGGGATTGTAAAACCCCCTCTCTAAACCCTGAGTATATGTAATTAATCAACATTAATGATTTCCATGACATGGAATGTGAACAATGTAAATGTATTATTATTAATGTTTCCAACAACTATATATGGGGGTGAAGCCTTGAAGTACTGGCCATGATACCACTAAGGGAAAGAGTGAAGAAAACCTAACTAGGGGTTCCTCATGCTAAAGAGGACCCAAGCCTCCTTGCTGAAAATATTTGATTTTGAGATATTTAGATTAATTCGCCCATTCCATATTTCAAGAAAAATCAGTTAATGAGGAAGGGATAGTGGTTGAGAAACCACCCACCCTCAATGAATATATGTATGGAAAACTTGTCTAGGATAGTGAAACTGTTATCCCTAGGTAAAACAGAGTGCCATTTTCCACAACCCTAGATTGACCGCACGAATTCCTTCCGACAAAAGAAAGGGGACAAGTCGCGAACCTTCCCCAGGTGGTTACATGTAGGGGATGCACAAATGGAAAAATGAAGAATAGAGGGTGCATGCAAGAGAAGAACATGAAAGGGAAGAGATATGGGGAGGTTAGAGATCTATCCAAGACAAAGGACTCTAGGGGAGTTTAGATCCTAAGACAGGGGAATGACTGTGCAAAAATCACAATAAAGGGAAAGAGAAGAACCCATATTTGGGGAAACCTAAGGAAAAGAGTTGTTGTTGGTGGAAAAAAGCATGAATAAGTGCAGAGAATCCCTTGGTGGTATCATGACCTGGCACAGGGGTGGACCTGAGTGGCCTACTTCCAAAGTTACTAAGAAAGAGTATCCTACGGTTGGATGGAAGTGCGAACACCCATAGTCAGTTGGCTATATAACTTCTTCATATAATAGATAAGTATTTGTATGCCCTATGTGTATAATAAAATGAATGGTAATTGTCTATAAATTCTATTAAATGTACAAATTTGTCTGATGGACTAAATGATTGTTCTATTTGCATTTATTGTGTTTGATTGCTTGTGTAACTATATTGTATGGAACATGTTTTGTATATATGAATATAAAGATCCTATGGAAGAAGTGGGAAAAATGGTAGTTTTTCGTAGAGTAAAGAATGAAATATAATCCTCTTAATTCCTATTTGCAACAATGAGACTCAACATTTGTTGATTTCTAAGATGAGTGTCAACCTCAGCCATCCAAAGATGGGATGAATACCCATCACAGTCCTTTGTAATTTAGTGCAAAAGGGGTAGTTGTTAGATCAGAGAATGGTTGAAATACAACCATTGATCTGATACATAATCTCATGAGGGAGTTTAGTGTCATGGGGCACTATATCACCAGACCTTAGATAAATTATAAGTCCAATCCCCTTGGAAGTACCGACATGTCGATGTTTAGGGACCAGGGTTCCAGACCCTGGTTCCATGCCTTGTAACCTAGACTCGAAGGAGAGTGAGAGAGTGACACCATCATGATGTGCAGTGCCAACATGGTATCCGAGGTGTCACAGGGGTGACACTTGTTAGATCTTAGTTCACAGATGAGTTGAGTGTGGACCTTGTCAGGCTCGAGCCTTTGTATCACTACCTTGGATTTTCGATAATCATATCTATCAAATGATAGATCTTATCCATAGAAATTTGTAAAATATCAGGAGGGGTCTAACACCCCAGGGTATCGGGCATTGGAGCTCAAAAAAATTCCAAGGCCCAACCCTTTGGAAACCCTAATGCCTGATTTCTAGTGAACATGGTTCCCACACGGGGTTTTGTTCCTTTATATATATATGTGTGTGTGAGAGGAAGGTGGTTTCATATGTGACATGGGAGCCACATGCACATACAGGAGGTGAAGGGGTTGTAACTTGGCAGCATTTGATTAGCAAGAGTAGCAAGTGTGGGGCCAGAATGGGCATGGAGGCCTCATATTAAACCCCCCTAAATTCTCAGTTGTAGGATATTGAAGACAAGAGATCTCAGTCGTAGATCTTTGTTTTGAAATTTCAATTGGACCCCTGACCGTGGGGAGTTTTAGTGTACAGGGGATTAGTAAAGAGATATGGTTCTGGTGTCCACAGTTGTCTAGAGGTGACACATGTCCTCAATAGGGAAAAATCTATATCATCCAATCCTTAGTGTCGCTACCACACCAGAGATGTAAGTGGAGCCTTGAAAACTATCAAATCTAAGTGTACGAGATATTGGCCATCGATATAGTAGAATAATTGTTAACTTTTAATGTTGTTATTAGGTTATTTCCAAATTACATGAGCATTCAATTCATTTTCAATTCATTTCTAAAAAAATAACATAAATAGGATCACTGAAAGAAACACAATCTCAAGGTATGTATCATTTTATCCTAGGAAACCCTCATGGGGGATAAAACCCATCAAAACTTCCTCAATAATAGATTGCCAATACAATGCCAATACTAAGACCAAAACACCAAGAATAAACCAAGACTAAGCATGTGCCTCTCTTCTCCTTCCCCCTACAACTAAAAATTCCTTCAAGATATGCACACTAGATGAGTGAGTGTGAGAGTGTGTAATTGAAGTACCATCCTCACATATAAATGCTAGTTGAGGAGGTGCTAGGGTTATGTCTCTTCACATGGTAGGGTCGACTTCTTCTAGAAATGGTTAAAATGACTTAATAAACACTAGGGGACAAATTTACAAATACCACCATATAAATATGGTTTGACCAAATCCACAAAAGGGGATTTTATCTTATACAAGACCCAAAATGATCAATCCACAAAAGAGGATTTGATCTATAAGATAATAACTCAAATTTAATTAGAATATTCTTTGAAGTTACAATATTTCAACACTCCCCCTTAACGAGAAGGGTATTCTATTGACATGAGCCAACACAACATCATCAAGAGAAGGAGAGGGAAACATCATCATCAACATATGGAACACTGACTGGAACATCTATAAATCATCAAAAGTTTTTTCTCATCATCAATATCATCATCGTTCACAACATGGAGCTGGAGTAACATCATCATCATCATCAATAAGATGAAGCTAGAAAATCAACATCAATATCATAAAACTAGAACAACATCATGACCTATAGCACAAGGTTGGTACAACATCATCAACAACAAGAGGTTGGAAGAACATCATCAACAACACAAGGATGAAACAACAACATCAACAACATGAGGCTGAAACAACATCATCAACATATGACAACAAAATAAGGCAGGTGTATCAACAACAAAATTTATGGTACTTTGACAGACCGTCCTTATCGGACCTTCAGGATCTTCCTAAGAATCATAATATTCCATAAGATATAAAATCCTAACAATTTACCATGTGGTACTTTGACAGACTGTCCTTACCGAACCTTTGGGATCTTCCTAGAAATCATAAGATTCCCTAGGATATAAAATCCTAACGGAGCTACCACTATTGGTCATAGATGGAATATACATACATAGGTACTCTCACAGAATGTCCTTACCAGAACTTCAGGATCTATCCAGGGATGATCAATCCCCTAGGATATAAAATCCTAATGGAGATACTCGTTGTTGGTTAGGATACCATAGTATCATCAACATTACTCCCCCTTTCGAGAGAGGTCCTTTTGGACTACACCAAGCTTGTCTCGGAAGTACTCAAACTTCACACAAGACATAGGCTTGGTCAACACATATGAAACCTTCTCATCTGTGCCAACATATTGGATCTTTACAACTCCCCTCTGCACCATATCATGAATGTAGTGATACTAGATCTCTATGTGCTTCAACTTGTCATGGAACATTGGGTTCTATGTCATATTTATATAAATTTGGTTATCACATAGAATCACAGTGGATTCCATCTCCAGATCGAAAATACCTATCAACAAATTTCGAAGCCATATGGCTTCACAACTAGTGGAACATGTTGCAGTGTATTATGCTTTTGTCGTGTTGAGAGAAATACTGGATTTCTTTCTGCTTTTCCATGAAGTCATGGCTGACCCCAAACTAAAAAAACATCATGAAGTTCTTTTTTTATTTGAGACACTTTTGCAGCTACAAGGTGAACACATCTGGGCTCCACCATATATTGACTCAAGGTGTTCACAACAAAGCATATATCTCGCCAAGTATTCGTTAGATACATCAACGAACCAATAATTAGTATGTACATAGTAGCATCAACCAACTCTGACGAAGTATCAACCATGAGCTTCAAGTTTGTTTCCATGTGTAACATACCTGACCACCCAGGCCAGGTCATGCCACCGAAAAAACTTCATGCTCTGATACAATATTGTAACATCCCCAACATCCAACTAGGCCATGCCACATAAAATATTTCAAACTATATGCAAATTAAAACATATACACACAAAAAATCTTGCATAAATTTATATATATAACTTAAAATAGAAAAATACATTTTGTAAATGCACAGATTCATATGTAAATAACAATAAATATATACATACAGCATAGACAAGAAATACCCATAAAAATAAACACATAAATAATAATGCAACGTATAAATTAACACACAATTGACACTTATCTTGGTAATAATATCACCATCTGCGTGGAGACCCTCCATGAACCTCCCATCCTTAGACCACATTGCTCATCATTTGGATTCCCAGCAGTGGGTCACCCCTGAGCTCAGAATAAAATCCACCCAGGTAAAGGGATTCCTAACCAGGATGATGTATCTCAAATAATAGGAAAGAATCCCTCACAGGTGACAACTCAAAATAATAGCTTACAGTCCCTCATTCCCCACATGCTTGTCCCACCCCATGAAGTGTGCCCCTTCTCTGCTCAACAATCCCTCGGTTGCCCCTTATTGATGGCTTCATCAATAAGTCAGACAGGAAGTCTCAGAGCCTTGTAGGTGCAATTTACCACCTTTGGGAATCAATTCCCAACAATTCTCTCACCTAGAGAGAAATTTCTCATGGTCCTGACAACCCGCCTCTTCAGTATCCCATAGGCCTGACAACCTTCTTCTTTAGTCTAGCTCCCAAGATAACTAGGTACAGATATAGATATGGGTATGGGTATAAGTATAATGATAGTAAGATAAAGGTGTAGAGGATAGTTCAATGAGTGAGTGAATGATCATGGCATGAACAACTGGAAAAATGAACTAATTCCAAACTATATGTATGCATGTTCCCAACTTGACACTTGTCATGTTGGGAGATACTATGGCCCACTTGTCCCCATCCTTAGAAATTAGGATAAAATAATTATCCATACTTTATACTTTAAGAAATATTAATATAATATTCCTTTTTGGTTTAATCTCCCTAGATAAGCCCCTTTTCCTTAACTTGTATCCCCCACTTTCCCTAACTAGTGGAGTTTAGTCCCCCATACTCCTTTATCATGGTCGGTCTACACGTAGCGATGCATTATATTAATGATGAGACATATAGAAAAATAGGCTCACTGGCCTTTAGCATCTAGGATCTCTAGCCTAATTCAAAACATAATAATCCTAGCTTATAATAACTGTCTCACTAGCCTATACAACAGAACATATACCCAAAGGCTCCCTGGCCTCAAAATCGTGTGCACTTAAGTTTGTTGCGCGCAGTATCCTGGAATGTGCACCCTTTATCATTTTAGTGCGTAGTACATGTGCACACTATACCATTGAAGGTGTATACAAAAATGATATTAAACATCTCACAATATTAAGTACATTTTTATTTACATTTACAATTGGGTTCGGCCTAGGGGTATTACAATCCCCTCCCCTTATTTATGCATTGTCCTCAGTGCATTATGTACACATATCAACAAGATTTCCAAAATCTTCAAAATGATGCGGGTATTATGGCAACATTGCATCCTCATGCTCCCAAGTAGAAGCCTTGGGACCATACCAGGTCCATTGGACCTTTACAAGCCCTATGGATCGATTCCAGAGCTGTTTGATTTTCCAGTCCAGAATGCATACCAGATGTATTTGGAAAGCGCCTTCTTGCTCCACCTGGATCACATTCAATCAATAACATGATTAGCATCAGTTATATATTTCTTGAGAAATGATACATGGAATACATTATGAACAAACCTAGATGGAGGAAATGGAATCATATAAGCTATTGTACCAATCCTCTTTAGGATTTCAAATGGCCCACAATAGAAAGATTCTAACTTTGAACAATTTCCCAACTTCAGAGAACATTTGTTGGTCTTCACTTTCAAGAATACATGGTCCCCAACATTAAATTCTCTGGGAGTTCTTCCCTTATCAACATAGCTTTTCTGCCTATCTTGGGAAGCCTTTAAATTTTGTTTTATTTTCAACATTTGTTCCTCCATTTCCCTGAGTAAATCTGGCCCAACCATTGCTCTATATGTTGGGTTATCCTAGATTACCAATATGTTGCACCTTCTTCCATAAGGTGCCTCAAATGGGCTCATATTTAGATATGTTTGGTACCCATTGTTATAAGAAAACTCTACTAAGTGTAGGTAGTCCTCCCATTTTAATGGTTTATCCATCACATACATCCTCAACATATCCTCAATCACTTGATTCACCCTCTTTGTTTTTCCATCTGATTCTGGATGAGAAGTTGTACTAAAATTAAAATTTGTTCCAAATCCATTAAATAATCGCTTTAAAAAATTTGAGGTAAATTTTGGATCTTTGTCAGACAAAATTGTCTTGGGTATACCATGTAATCAAGCAATTTCTCTCATATAAACATCGACAATGTTGGTTTCCTTGTGAGTGAGGTTTATTGGAATAAAATGGGGAGCTTTAGTAAGCTTATCTGCCACTACCATGATAGAATCATGTTGCTTGTTTGTCCTGGGAAATTTGGTGATGAAATCCATTGTTACAACTTCCCATTTAAACTCAAAAATGGGTAATGGCTATAGCAAACCAGTTGTGTCTATGCTCAACCTTTTCCTTTTGACATTCGATACATTTGGCAATAAAATGAACTACTTATTTCTTCATTCCTAGCCAATAATATTGGCTCTTGATAGCTGCAATAGTTTTCTGATAAACTGGGTGCCCAACATAAGGTACATTATGCATTTCTCTCAATATTAGATTTTTCAGTTCATGGGAATTTGGTACATAAATTCTTCCCTTATATATGATAAATTCATCATTTCCTAGCTTATACTCTTCAATTCTTTGCTGCAAAATACCTTGTTGTAAATTTTCCACTAATTCCTTATATTGCAAATCTGATTTGGCAACCTCTCTAATTATGTCTTTCAAATATTATTGATACAAGCTAATGGTTGTAGCATGAAACTCATGCACTCTTCTATTGAGTGCATAAACCAATTTGTTCTCTTTCCCTTTGATATGCTTTATATCAAAGTCATATTCACTGAGAAATTCTAACCACCTGATTTGCCTAGCATTTATAGTTGGTTGATCAAATAAATATTTCAGACCATTATGGTCTATCCTTAGCTCAAACCTTTTTCCCATGAGGTAGTGTCTCCATTTCCTCAAGGCATGCACTATGGATGCCAAATCCAAATCATGAGTGGCATAGTGCCTTTCATGTTCCTTGAACTTCCTTGATTCATAACATACAACAAACCCATTTTGACTGAGGACACCACCAATTCCTTCTTTACATGCATCTATGCATACAATGAATTCTTCATTTGGATCTCCAATCCTTAAAATTGGAGCACTAGTTAATAATTGTTTCAAGTGTTGGCAACTCTTTTCACAATCCAATGTCCACATAAACTTCACACCCTTCTTTTGCAAGGAAGTTATTGGGTGTGCAATCTTTGAGAATCCTTCAATAAATCTCCTATAGTAGCCTACAAGGCCCATGAATGATCTGACCTTTGTCACATTCTTTGGAGATGGCCATCCTCTAATGGCTTATATCTTCTTAGTATCCACTGCTATCCCATATTATGAAATGATATGCCCCAAATAATGATTTTGCTTCTGATAAAATGAGCACTTGCTCAATTTGGCATACAATTGATGCTCCCTTAATACTTTTAATACCATCCTCAAGTGTTGTTCATGATATTCCTCCTACTTATAATATATAAGAATGTCATATAAAAATACAATGACAAACTTATCTAAGTATTCTATGAAAATACCATTCATTAGACACATGAAGACAACTGGTGCATTTGATAACCCAAATGGCACCACTGTGAACTCATAATGACCATACCTTGTTCTGAAATCAGTCTTGTTGATGTCGTCTTCTTTAATTATTACTTGATGATATCCTAAACTGAGATCAAGCTTGGAGAATATTTTTGCATCTTTCAATTGATCAAAGAGGTCATCAATCATTTGCAAAGGATACTTATTCTTCACAGTTACCTTGTTCAACTGCCTAAATTCAATGAAAAGTCTCAATGTTCCATCCTTTTTCTTCACAAATAAAACTAGGGCACCCCAAGGTGACACACTTGGGCATATATACCTCTTTTTTAGGAGCTCTTCCAGTTGCATTTGCAACTCCTTCAATTCTAGTGTACTCATCTTGTATGGAGTCTTGGATACTGGAACTACTCCAGGAATCACATTTATGGAGAAATCAATATCTCTTTTAGGGGGTAATGTAGGTATTTCCTTAAATACATCTTCAAACTCTTCTAGTACTTCATAATCTTTAATATTTGACACTCTATCTTTAGGTGTTTTCTCCATATGAGCTGCAAATATTTGACACCCTTTTCTGTAACATTTCTTCAGCTACAATGCTGAAATTTCTCTGATGGTTACTACCCTGGGAATTCCCTACATTGTCCTTAGGTTCGCTTCCTCATCCAAGCAAGTGAATGATTTTTTATGACAGTCTAGGATAGCATGATGTTGGTCCAAAAAATCCATCCCAATTAGACAGTCATAGGAACCTGTTAGCACATATTTTTGATAGAAAGGGTGTTTTTCCCTTAGAAAATAACCTCTTGGTGAAAAAATGTAGAAAAGGGTCGTAGCGTGACCCAATTTTGGCTCTTATACTAATTTTTTGATGGTTGGGAATCCTTGGTGTGTTGTTATAGGGATCATGCATATCTCATGGTTGAGATCTACATGCTTAGATCTACGGTCCACGTTCCATATCAGACCCCCTCGACCTTCTGCCTTTAACGGGGGGTCTGAGTAGGTGGTTTTCTGGCGCAGTCCCCCCACTATCGTGTCACCTCCTCATCAATTCGGATCC
>JZKD02S1012278.1:773935-786351 GCA_000966675.3 Picea glauca
GTAAGTCTGACGTTCCTAATCATCCTACTAGAGTAGAGAAGCCTGCTAAAAATGTAGAAGTCAACAACAAAGATAAGAAGGTACAAAACCACTCACCAGTGATCAAAGGCCCTATCCCAGAAGTGAGAGAAATTCTAAATCCTCCCTCTTATTTCAGCCTTGAGCATGAAATACAAAAGATTAGAATCCCTGTACCCCTTTCAGAGCTGGTCAAGCATGACTATTTCAAAAGGTGCCTCTCTAAACTGTTGTAGTCTGAGCCTTCATCTCATTCCATAGACTCAGTCAACCTCCAAGATGAAAAGTATGCTATCATATTGGGACCCTTGGTGGAAGATAGAGATGATTCATCCCCTCCCTTCTATACATCACTAAACATACATGAAAAGGTGTTGCATAATTGTTTGATGAAATTAGGGGCCTCTCATAATTTCATGCCCAAAACTATCATGGATGAAATTGGATTGGAAATCACAAAGAATTACCATGACTTATATTCTTTTGACTCTAGGAAGGTGCAATGTCTTAGGGTCATCAAAGATTTGGTTGTGACCTTGTTTCAGCTTCCCATAAAAAGTGTGGTCATGGATATCATGGTGGCTAATGTTCCCCCCAAGTTTTTCATGCTCTTGTCAAGATCTTGGATAAAAAGACTTGGGGGAACCTTGCAGATGGACCTCACATATGTGACCATTCATGTGTTTGGTGGGGAGCATAGAAGATTGTACATGGAAGTTCAACTGGCCTACATTATTAATGATGAAGCAAAGCCCACCAACCATCCTATTTTTTCACTTGACACTAATTTGGGATCCAATTATTGTAGCTCACTAATGCTCCTGAACCTCCTCTTGAAATTAGAAAATAGTCCACTACTTCTTGTGAAAAATCTCCTCCAATCACCTCTGTTTGGAAGATGTTCTTTGATGGAGCCTCTTCTAGGGAAGGTGTTGGCGCTGGAGTGGTTTTTGTTTCACCTACTCAAGAGACTATATCTTTGTCCTACATGTTAGAATTTGAAACTACCAATAATGTGGCAGAGTATGAAGATCTTGTTTTGGGTTTGAGGGCTGCAAAAGACACGACGATTGAAGAGATGGTAGTATTTGGGGATGCTGAATTAATTTTGCATTAGATAAAAAATATTTATAAAGCTAATCACCCTAGACTAAGAACTTATAGAAATAAAGTGTGGGATCTGGTTGACAGGTTTTTTTTATCTTTCAACATTTCATCTATCCCAAGAGAAGAGAATTCCATGGTTGATTCTTTGGTTGTTTCATCAAGTAATTGCAGAGTCCCTATACCACCTAAGCTCATGTATGAGGTAGAATTGAAACATAGACCCTCTATACCTGATAATTTCAAGCATTGGAAAGTGTTTGAGGATGATATTGAGATCAAAATATTCCTTAAGACAGTTGATGAGTTTTCTAATTACATACTGATCAAGATCATGATTCTGAAAGTAATCCTCATGCTGCTGTTTTTCTGAACAAAATTGCTACTCATCATATTGTTCAGTTGCCTAGAAATCATATCCCAAAGGGACTAGTTCCTTTGGAATGAATATTTGACAGGAATGATGTGGCAGTGAAGGGTAAAGCTTCAACTGATGATGATGATGTAGCTGAGTGCAATATTGGCACAAAGAAAGATCCAAAAAATTTCAAATTGTCAAGCAACTTGTCAAGGGAACAAAGGGATGCATATGTTGAACTGCTAAAATAATTTTCTGATGCATTTTCTTGGACATATGAAGATCTCATAACATATAACAAAAGTGTCATTAAGCACAAAATTCTCTTGAAAGAAGAGGTAAAACTTTTCAGACAAAAACTCAGAAAGATAAATCCCATACTATTGCTTATTTTGGAAAGAGAGGTAAAGAAGTTATTGGACGCTTACATCACTATTCCCTTGAGACACTCTGAATGGGTATCTAACCTGGTCCCTGTGAGAAAGAAGAATGGATAAATCAGACTTTGTGTCAATTTTTGGAACCTGAACAAAAGATCTAAGAAAGATAATTACCCCTTGCCAAAGATGGAGAACATATTGCAAAGGGTGGCAGGTGCATCTAGGATCTCCATGATTGATGGATTTTATGGATACAATCAGATCTCTTTCCTGCCTGAAGAAAGAGAGAATTCAACCTTTACTACTCCTTGGGGTACATTTATGTATGCTAAGATGCCCTTCAGATTGATGAACGTAGGAGTGACCTTTCAGCGAGCCATCGACATAGCCTTTATTGAAGAAAATGAAAAGTTTGTAGTCATCTATCTGGATGAAATAACAATGTTCTCACACTCTGATAAAGAACATTGTTATCATCTGAGAAGGGTTTTCTTGAAATGTAGAAGGTTTGGTCTCTCCCTAAATCCCAAGAAGTATTTATTTTCTATGCAAGAGGGAAAATTGTTGGGACACATAGTATCGACTAAGGGGGTTAGGATTGATTCAAACAGGCTAGAAGCTATCCAAACCTTGTCACTCCATATATCCAAGAAAGAAGTTCAGTCGTTATTGGGGAAAATCAATTTTTTGAGAAGGTTTGTTTCAAATTTTTCTGAATTGGTAAAGCATGTTACAGTCATGTTGAGGAAAGGAAATGAAATTAATTGGACTCTTGAATATCATAATTCTTTTGATCAAATAAAGAAGGCCTTAACTAAAGAACCTGTGCTCATCAGTCCTGACTACTCCAAATATTTCTTGATCTTTTCCTTTTCTTCATTTGACACAGTAGCAATTGTTTTACTGCAGAAAAATGTTGAAGGGTTAGAGTAGCCCATTTCCTTTTTCAATAGAGCATTGAGCGATGCTAAAATGAAATATGACATCATGGAAAAACATGCCTATGCTTTGTTTAAATCCCTCAAGGATTACAGGATCTATGTTCTGTATTAAAAAGTCATTGCATATGTCCCTTCAGTTTCTGTGAAGGAGATTCTGATTCCGCGTGACATAGACGGAAGAAGCAAGTGGATTTCCAAAATCCTTGAATTTGATCTTGAAATAAAACCCAACAAATTGGTTAAAGGCCAAGGTTTAGCTAAGATGTTGGTTGAATCTAATTGCAAAGATTTGGGGGTTAATTTCATCAACACTTTCTCAGGAAATCAGCAAGCTGAGTTGTTTGATAAAGATTCTCAAGTTAGCCCTACATTGGCAGGATGTGCTTGGTACAAGGACATTATATTTTTTCAGAAAAAGCTACGTCCTCCTGATGGTATGGGGAAAAACAAGGTGAGAGCATTGAATCTTAAAGCAATTAAACATTGTATTATTGATCAAGTCTTATACTGGAAAGACCCTTTGGGAGTACTTTTGAGATTTTTATACCCATAGGAGGCCCAACACATTATGTTTGACTTTCATGACAGTCTATGTGGGGGACATCACTTCTGGAGAACTACATCCTATAAGATTCTTAGAGCTAGGTATTTCTGGCCTAGTCTATTCACCGATGTTTGTGCAAAGATCAGAGATTGTGCTAAGTGTCAAAAATTCTCTGGAAAGAAACAACTCAATTCTTTTCCATTGAAGCCTATGGTAGCTTTAGGCCCCTTTCAATAGTGGGGCCTAGATTTTATTGGGGGAATTCATCCTACTTCCAGTGGTTAGCATAGGTGGATCTTGACTGCCACAGAATACTTTACCAAGTGGATAGAATTCATCCCCATAAGGAGTGCTTCTCACAAGCCAATAATTGGTTTTCTTTAAGATATTATGGAAAGATTTGGTTGTCTAAGCATAATTGTCATTGATAATGCGACATCTTTCAAGGTTGAACCATTGATCCAGTTCTTTGAACAGTTTGGAATTGTATTGATTCACCCTACCCCTTACTACCCCTAGGGGAATGGACTGGAAGAGTCCTCTAACAATATCCTTATAAAGATCATTAAAAGACTATTAGAGGAAAACAAGAAAGCATGGGATTCAAAGCTCAAATTTTCTTTGTGGGCAGATAGAATGACAACAAAAAGGTCTCTTGGTGTCTCTCTGTTTCAGCTTGTGTATGGAATTGAGGCCATTTTTCCTTCTCATCTTGCCTTTCCTGTGGAAAAATTATTCCAAGACTACCAAGGAAAGCCTGATGACATGATCAGGAGGATATAACAACTAGCAGGAGTGTAGTAGACCAGGGAGTAGATACTGGATAAAGCACATGATCATCAAAACAAGATCAAGAAGGCCTTTGACAGGAAGGTAAACAAAGAAGATTTCCATCTGGGAGATCTAGTACTCAAATGGGATGCACCCAAGCAGGAAAAAGGAAAGCATGGTAAATTTGAAGCCCTATGGATTGGACCCTTCATACCTTCAAATTTTCTGAAGTGTTTTCAAATAATACTTAAAGGTTGCAGAATTTGGAGGATGTTGAAGTTTTTGGTGGCCCCGTAAATGGGCATTTTATGAAAAGGTTCTTTGTTTGAGTCATGAGTGGCTTCTTCATGTCATTGTAAATATCATTCTTCTTTTTTTTGTAATAGCCGACTCCACGGACCAAAACTAAGGCACTGAAACTACTGAAGTTATTAGAGCCTCATAGGAAGGCCTCTATCCCCCATGGAGCCTAATGTTAGCACATATGTTTTTTAAGAAAGGGTGTTTTTCCCTTAGGAAATAACCCCTTGGTGAAAAAATGCAGGAAAGGGTCGTAGCGCGACCCAATTTTGGCTCTTATCCTAAGTTGTTGATGGATGGGCATCCTTGGTGCATTGTGTTAGAGATCATGCAAATCTTAACGGCTGAGATCTATGCGCTCGGATCTACGATCTGCATTCCATATAGGACCCCCCTACTTTCTGCCTTTAATAGGGGGAGAGGGTCTGAAAAAGTGGTTTTCTAGAGAGGCCCCCCCACTATCATGTCACCTCCTCATCAACTCGGAATTCCCCCTCACGCTTTACTGCTTACCACCAGCCCCCCCTCCGAGCTAACCACCAGACTGCCTCCACTTACCTCCCTCACTCCCTCCAACACCTGTCCTACACTCACATCACCCATGTGTCGGTCCCCTTTCTGTTGTCACATCTCTCCCTCGCACCTCCTGACATGTGTCCCTCACAGAGGCTCCATGAAATCTCCACTATGTTGTCATTTCCCCATGACCTTCCATTCCTCTCTGCCACTGCATCCTTTCCCTTTTCCACATAACCCCTGTGCCTTTTCACCTCATCTCTCGCATAGTGGTGCCCTCATATTCCTAGTCACCACTCCACTGCCACATCATTCCACATGGTCGTCGCTCACTCACTGTTCTATGCCATTTTGCACCAATCATATTGCCAATGTCTCATCATCCGCATCCACGACTGTCTGCTAGTGTTCCCTACAAGTGTCTAAGCGAAGATCCAAGTGGTAGAATTTTAGTGTGTGACCAACACATTTTTTGGGTACAGAGTTGAATTGGGATTTGTCCTGATCCTGATGTAGGTAGTTAATGAAAGAGAAGGAGGTGGTTGAGACATTGTCTCCTTCCATAAATGCAAATCCAGAAAGGAATGGAAAATATGAGCTCACGTTTGACAGAGAGCTGCATGCATAGTCTGACATAGAAGGTTCAGATGTAAGAGCTCGTGTTTGATAGAAGAATGCATGCAGAGTATGTCAAAAAGACTCAAAATTAAAGATTTGAATGCATGATTCTATCGCTCTGAGGGTGGTTGTAGTCAGTCTGAGTATATGTAGGATTTTTTTATATTTTTTGTGGTCGATAGTTGAGCCAGGCTCCTGCATTTTAAAGTTTTGGTGAAGCTCTGGTTCTCTAGTTATGTATCTTGATTTGAGACTTCTTGTTTAATGAAAGTCAGCTTATATTTCCATCTTATTCTCCTCTGATACTAAAGTATCCATGTTTGATTGATTCAAGTGGATTGTTATAGTTGTGTTGTAATGTATGTTTGATTACAGTCCTATTTTAATGTTCTTCAATTCTTGAAGCTTCGAATCCAAGAGGATCTTGTTTTCTGAGTTTTTCATCCTTAGGCTTCTGGAAGACTTGATGTCCATAGAATACCTCTACATTATCCTCACCTATTCTTCCTCCTATTCACCTTTAATACAAATTATTGACTGAAGTTGATCAATACCTCAACTGCTTGTGCATACTGGTTCCATTTTCTGAGTTAAAACAATATTATCTTGAGTCTGTGTCAATTTTACCTCTTTAAAATTACTCATTGTGACATATAACCTAATGGGTACTAGGATTACATTCAATTCAATATGAAGGTGACTTCTAGTGCTAACATAACCTAAAGGAAATATGTTCAAATCTACCCTGGTGTTTAGTCCATTCATGTCCATAAGACATGACTTAACCATCTCATTAACTTTACTTTTGTCTCTGGTAGCCAGCTACACCAACCAAGATTTTCCATGCTTTCTTCTTGAAAAATGAAAACTTTCCACCATCTTAGGATCTATATAACTATGACTAGCACCTGAATCAATTAAAATAGCAATGGTTTGGTTGTTGATCATACCTTCCACTTCAATCATATGTGATTGATACTATGCTTGCTTGTTGTCCAGGGATGTATAGATCCTTGGTACATTTCTACCCATGTCCTCCATTGTTTCAACTTGTTGTACATTGTGAACAAACCTCACTTTTTCACCTTTTTGAGGACAATCTCTAAACATATGATCTCCTTTACAACCCCAACATTGAATAGGTGGCTTCCTTGGCCTTTGAACCCCTATCTCTATCATTCAGGGTTCTCTATAAGTTGGTTGTCCTTGAGAATTATTTCAAAAGAATGGTGCCTTGGTTCCCTTCTTCCTCTGACCCATATTGAATTTCTTTTTTTCTTCCCAAGATTTTTGGAAAGTTGGCCTTGATTTTTGCTGATCATATAGGCATTTAGCTCACCTTATGGTCTCCTCCAATGTTTTGGGATCATCATATTGTATTTTATCACTGATAAATGATGGCAATCCACTCAAATAAATCTGAATCTTAACTGCCTCATCCTTGATGAAAGAAACATACTTCAACAATTCTAAAAACCTTCTTTCATATTCATATAGGGTCATACTCCCAAGTTTGAGTTCAAAGAACTCTTTCATTTTCTTGTCATAGTATCTCTTAGTCAAGCATTTATTTTCAAAATACTTCTTGAATTCCCTCCAAGTAACATTTTTTTCTTTAATGTGTTGCACCTGCACAACTTGATCCCACCACATGGATTCCTTTCCTTTGAGTTGATAGATAGAAATTATTCCTTTTGTATGAGAAGAATAATTATGTAATTGAAAATAATTTCTCATGTCCAACAACCATGTGTCTGCATCTTCACCCTTCTTGTGCTCACCATCAAATGTAGGAGGTTTGATTTTGTTCATTTCTCCTCGTAGCTCATCCACCCCATACCTCTTATTATTCTTGACATGGGATGGACTTGATTTGTTGTGTGATCTCTTATTGGAATGCCTCAGGGAGTGATGGTGATGTCTGCTAACACTTATTTTTCTTCTTTTCTCATTAGGAGACCTGTGACTTATTGATTTGCTTGAGCCACTCTCCTTATCCAATTTATTTTCTATTCTGTTCAACCTCTGCATTAACTTCATGTTGAATTTCTCTTGTTTCTCCTTGGATTTCATAAGCCTATCATTATCATCTTTATGGCTTTGGACATCCTTCTTAAAATTTTTAATGGTCTCTATCATATTCATGTTTTCACTTCCTTCTCCATGCCCATTGGAGTTTGTTCCTTCAATGCCCATATGGACATCAATCCCTATGATTTTATCTTCCTGGATGTAAGTCCCCTGTGCATCTTCCATTCCTATGCACTCTATGCTGATCCTGATCTAATATAGTTGTTTTTAACTCTGCAAAATGTGCAGCCAACAAAACTTTGTCAGGATAATTGATTCAACAATTTCATGAAAATATGAACCATTCTAGTCCAATAATATATCATAATTATTTATTCTGATTTATTGAAACATTGATTTCCAAGATCAATTTTCTAGGTGAATAATTATATTCTACTGTTTAGGACCTTTCCAACACCTACTTCCATGCTCAATTCTGAGTCTTGAGCAGAACGTTATGGTTATTTGAAAATTGTCCATTAATTGTTTTGTTCACTCTTCAACTTGGTGCAATTCTGTGTTGAAATTATGCATTTTTGCACCCACTCCATTGGCGTTTTAGTAAGATCTCAATTGGGTTTATTAATATACATATTTTGGATAGTATGTCCAAGTTTCACCTTTTTCTGGGTTCTAGGATGCTAGTTACAACCTGCTGAAGTTATAGGCCAATTTGTGTTTTTGGTCTAGAATTCTACAGGTACCTTCTTTGACATCTTAAAATTTTTTAACATGCCCGTAAATTTAATTCATATCTAGGAATGTCTTCTATGGTTCAATATATTTCCATTGACTGCTCCCACACCTCAATATGATTCTAGAGAAGAAAGTTATGGCCCTTCAAAGTTAGTTGGGTCTTAAACTTTACCCTCCATTGTTTGTCCTTTAACTTCATCATAAAAGCTCTGTTTGATGAATGATTTACACCATTAAAAATATCTCTCCAGGCTCTTTCATTTGAACTATAAATACATAGTGTGCCTTGGTACACTCTGTTCTCCTGGTTTTTGAGTAGATAAAAACATTGTTAAGGGCCTCAAAAATGCGCTGCAAAAAAATGACCTTCAAACGGTATAAAATGTCAGGGAAATCTGTTGGTTTCTACTCTTGCACACCATTGAAATGACTTCACGTGCACAAATTTAAACCTGTACACCCATATTTAATATGCACAACAACACTATAAGGTAACACACGCTCCACACACCTATAACCAATGTGGATCACTTCTCTGTCATGCCAATAGCTAGTGTGCACTACTTTTCTGACATGCACAAATATCCACCATGCACAATTTTGGTTCATGCACTAATACCTGTTGCACACAATTTTTGTTTTACGCACTAATATTCTGTGCGAATTTTACTCTATGAGCTGCACCATGCCAAATTTTAGTATGCCCCCACTGTGCACTAGTACTCCGCACACACCATTTATTAAACTGTCGTGCAACAACATATACCCACATTGCATGCGCACCAACAACATTTATCTGCGCTCTGTCAATATTGCACACACCATGCACACCATTATTATGCGTGTACACATCACGCACTCCAGTATTACATATGCACCACTCAATCCACACCGCACAATGCTAAGTTTAGTGAGCACACCCACACACCAAAATTTTCTGTGCATTACCACTCTGCATCACGTAGTGCTAAAATTAAGTGCACACACCCGCATGCCAAAATTTTCCACGCATTACCACTCTACATCGCACAATGCGAAAATTAAGTACGAACACCCATGCACAAATATTTTCCGCGCAATGCCACTCTGCACCACGCAACGCCCAATTTTAGCCCGTGCACCCACATGCCGATATTTTTCCGCGTAATGCCACTCTGCACTGGGCAGCACCCTATTTTAGTGCGCGCACTTGCACACCAATATTTTTCCGTGAAATGCCACTTTGCACCAGGCAGTGCTAAATTTTAGTGCACGCTCCCACACACCAATATTTTCCCACATATCACAAGCTTTTCACTGCGCATCATGCATTTTTAGTGCGCACATCAACACACTTTCATTTTTATGCGCATCAATTCCTTGTGAATTACGCTACAACATTTGGGGCTTTTGCCAAACGTTTTCCCAATTTTCACCACAAAAATTTTCAACTATGAAATTTGTTGAATTTCACCTTGATAACAACAATTCAACCTCTGCAACAACAAGTCATTGTTGGTTGACATTTCTGGAACAAATGTTTCCCAAACTCAATTCACGAATTGAGAATTTTAATCAACTAATCTTGCTCCATCTGTCATGGCTTCCCTGTAACTTCAAATTCAACCAATTCTAGGTCTGAATTTGCAAGAACAAAAATTAAAGTAAGAATATAACACCACTTGGCCAAATTTCTCATTTTTCCCACGAATTTAACAACATAGATTGGGGTTTTTTCCAAATTCCACGCAATTGATTCTAGTTTTTACCATGGATTCTTTGTAACTTGAAATTTGGCCACTTCGAAATAAATCCTCTATGAAATTTCACTTCAATTCAAATTTCTCAGCCCATCCAGGCTCAGTGTTGAAAACTAGAGTTCTGATACCATATTGTAACATACTCGGCCACCTAGGCTGTGTCATGCCACCGAAGAAATTTTGTGCTTTGATACCATTTTGTAACATCCCCAACATCCAACTAGGCTATGCCACATATTTTTTTTTGAACTGTATGCAAATTAAAACATATACACAAAAAAACTCTTTCTGAACTTTATATATAAAACTTAAAATAGACAAAGACATTCTGTAAATGCAGAGATTCATACGAAAATAATAGTAAACATATACATGCAAAATAGACAGTAAATACCCATAAAAATAAACACACAAATAATAATGCAGCATATAAATTAACACACAATTGACACTTATGTTGGTAAGAATATCACCAACTACGTGCAGACCTTCCACGAACCTCCCAGCCTTAGAACACACTTCTCATCACTCTCAGCAGTGGGTATCCCCTGAGTTGGGACTAAAATCCACCCGGGTAAAGGGATTCCTAACCAGGTTGATGTATCTCAGACAACAGGAAAGACTTCATCACGGGTACCAACTCAAACTAACAGCCTACAATCCCTCATTCCCCACATGCCTGTCCCACTCGAGGAAGTTTTCCCCTTCTCTTCTCAACAATCCCTCGGTTGCCCCACTTCCGTTCCAAGGCTTTAGTAACAGGTCGGACATGAAGTATCAGAGCCCTGTAGTTGTAGTTTATCACCTTCAGGAATCAATTCCCAACAATTCTCTCACCTAGAGAGAAATTTCTCATGGGCCTAACAACCCGCCTCTTCAATTTCCCATGGGCCTGGCAACCCACTTCTTCAGTCCATCTCCCAAGATAACCAGGTATAGATACATGTAAGGGTATGGGTACAAGTACAATTATAGTAATAGAAAGGTACGAAGGATAGTTCAATGAGTGAGTGAATGATCATGGAATGAATGACTGGAAAAATGAACTAAGTCCAAACTATATGTATGCATGTTCCCAAGTTGAGACTTGTCATGTTGGGAGCTACTTTGGCCCACTTATTCCCATCCTTAGAACTTAGGATAAAATAATTATCCATACTTTATACTTTAAGGAATATTAATATAATATTCCTTTTTGTCTTAATATCCCTAGCTTAGCCACTTTTCCTTAAATTTTATCCCCCCCTTTCCCTAACTAGTGGAGTTTAGTCCCCCATACTCCATTATCATGGTCGATTTACATGCAATGATGTATTATATTAATGATGAGACATATACAAAATTAGTCTCACTAGCCTTTAGCATCTAGGCTCTCTAGACTGTTAGAAAAACAGGACCGCGGAGCAATAAAATAAAACAAATGTGGAAACAAAACACATAAGATACACAATACAAGAGAGACACATATTTACGTGGTTCACCCAGTGTGGGCTACGTCCACCAGAGAAATTGCTAGGTCCTTTCTTTATTATTATCCAACAAACTGAAGGGATACAACCTACAACAAAACCCACTGTAACTTCCTCTTCTTTCTTTCATAGTCTCCTCTCTCAGAATACAATACTCACCAACCTACATATCTGCAATACATTTCCCTCATAAAAGAGGGTTGCCTTCTAGGGAAAAAAACCCTAACATAATATCTATCATTAGATCTGCGACCTTATAATGAACGGTCCAGATTTACAATGAAATTACAATATACTTTTACAAGGCAATTTTTGCTTCGGGGGCTTTTGCCTCAAACCCCCGCTGGGGGCCCGCTTGCCCCCAGAACCCACAGAGGGGGTACCCCCCCTCTGCACTCCCCCATGTGGAAGAGTGTACATACTTCTAGGGTGTAAATACTTCATAGGGTATAAACACGACTGAAAGTAAAATACCTCTAAATCAGGAAGATAATCAGGCTCCACAACCAACAATCTCCCACTTGGAGATTGATCTCAACAACTCCACCGCTACTGTATATGTTGGACTCTGAACCTTCTTGAACCTAGAAAATTTATCATCTTCATATTCATTCTTGAAGACCAACTTAAACTGAGAAGGAACTCAGTTTCTCCCTGGTTACTCCCTTTGTTAACATGCCTGCATGATTCTGGCTAGTGTGTATCTTTTCCAACTTCAATTGTCCATCTTCCAAGGAAGATCATATGAACTGGTACCTCAACTGTATATGATTAGTATTCGAATGGAAGGCTGAGTTCTTTGCAAGGTGAATGGCACTTTGACTGTCACAGTACAACCTGTTGTTCTCCTGCTTCTTTCCCAATTCCTCCATAAACCTTTGTAACCAAATCA
>JZKD02S1012278.1:793659-818366 GCA_000966675.3 Picea glauca
CTCGACCCTAAACTTTCCATCTTCTGACATTGCTCCCACTCGAACCAGGAACCCTCTTTTCCTGCGAGTTACCTTATGCTCTGATACCAGTTGTTAGAAAAATAGGACCGCAGAGAAATAAAATAAAACAACTGCGGAAACAAAACACAGAAGATACACAATACAAGAGAGACATAGATTTACGTGGTTCACCCAGTATGGGCTACGTCCACTAGAGAAATTGCCAGGTCCTTTCTTTATTATTATCCAACAAAATGAAGGGATACAACCTACAACAAAACCTGCTGTAACTTCCTCTTCTTTCTCTCACAGTCTCCTCTCTTAGAATAGAATACTCACCAACCTACATAGCCACAATACATTTCCCTCATAAAAGAGGGTTGCCTTCTAGGGCAAAAAACCCTAGCATAATCTCTATCGTTAGATCTGCGACCTTATAATGAATGGTCCAGATTTACAATGAAATTACAATATACTTTTACAAGGCAATTTTTTCATCGGGGGCTTCGCCCCCAAACTCCCTAGCTGGGGGGATAGCCCCCTCGGACCCCCAGAGGGGGTACCCCCTTTTCACTCCCCCACATGGAAGAGTGTACATACTTTTGGGGTGTAAATACTTTATGGGGTATAAACACGGCTGAAAGTAAAAGACCTCTAAATCAGGAAGATAATCAAGCTCCACAACCAACATAGACTAATTCAAAACATAAGCCTCCTTGCTTATAATAATTGGCTCACCAACCTATAAAACATAACAAATACAGAAAGGATCTCTAGCCTCAAAATCGTGTGCACTTAAGTTTGATGTGCGCAGTATCCTGGAATGTGCACCCTTCATTATTTTAGTGCATAGTACATGTGCGCACTATACCATGGAAGGTGTATACAAAAATGATATCAAACAACTCACCAACTTAAGTACATTTTCATTTACATTTACAATTGGGTTCGACCCAGGGGTATTACACCATGGGCGTGTTCATGGATTTACATTCCAACATGTCAAATCTCTTGAATATTTAAACTGCATACTCTCCTTGGTTAAGGAAGATCTTCTCTAGGATTTTTTCAAACTTCAAGACCTAAGAAATAATGCATCAACCCTAGGTCTTTCATCTCAAACTTTGCTGTGAGCTTCTTCTTGCAATCTGTGATGAGATTTTCTTCTTCCGTTAAGAATAATTCATCCACATATAGTAGAAATATAAATGGCTCATCATTCATAAACTTGAATTAAAGGTTAGAATCAACTTTACTCTTGGTAAATCCCAAGCTCATTCATAAACTATCAATTCTTCCATATCAAGCTCTAGGAGCTTGCTTCAACCCATACAAAGATTTCTTCAACCTACAAACATGAGTCTTTCTACCTTCAACTTCAAACCATCATGGTTGTTCTATATACACTTCTTCTTCAATAAAACCATTTAAGAAGGTTGTTTTCACATCCATCTAGTGTAACTTCCACTTCATTTTGGCTACAAGAGCTATGATGGTTCTAATAGAAGTGTATCTGGTTACAAGAGACAATGTTTCTTCATAGTCAATGCCTTCCTTCTGAGAAAATCAATGAGCCATAAATCTCGCCTTAAGTTTTTCAATACTTCCATTTGTTGCATGTTTTATCTTGTATAACCACTCGGAAGATACCACATATTTATTCTTTGGTTTGGGAACTACTTCCTATACATCATTCTTTATAATGGACTGGTATTGTTCTGTCATGGCATCCATCCATTCATTCTTCTGAATGGATTCTTCAAATTAATTAGGTTCCTTTTCTATGAGATCACACATCAAATCCATATAGCTGGAGAATGTCTTAGGTTTCTTTCTTTTTCTCATGGTTCCTTTTGGGGCACCATACTTCTTTTCATATTGAATAAGTTATCTCAGCCAAGTTGGATTTCTCTTGTGAGAGATCATCATACAGGGAGGTTCTTGATATTATATCATATCATGATCTTTTGGAATCTCATCAGGGGTAACTATAACTTCCCTCACTGGTTCTACAATTCTAGGAGCTACAATTTCTTCTTCATATACTTCTTCAAGATGACATTTCCTTGATATTTTGAGTGTTGCATCTTCATCAAAGGTTAAATATATGTTGATTACAATATGATGGTAACCTGGCATGTAAATTCTAAAGTCCTTGGAGACCTCACAGTATCCAAAAAAAATTTCCTTCTTTCCTGAAGGATCCAACTTAGTTCTCTTTTCTTTTTAATGTGTACAAATACCGAGCAACCAAATATTTTGAGATGGATTATTTCTAGCTTCTTTCCAGTGAACATTTATTTGGGAGTTTTGAATCTAAGTGCATTATGAGATAATCCAAAGTTCACAAGGACTCTTAGTAAAGTGAGGCAAGGCTGCATATGAGTGACCTTTTAACTTGTACAAACCACCTTCTTTTGTCCCATTAACAATTGCATCTTCTATGGTTTTTCCTTTAGGCTACATAATAAATTCACCATCTATTAATGCAACCCTGAAACCTTTCTTATCTAGAGATGAGATAGAAAGTAAGTTCTTTTTCAAACCTGGTACATAAAGTACATCCTTCATTCTCATTGGAGTTCATGAATCAAGTTTGTAGGTGGATTCTCCCATTCCTTTGATAGGGTAATGATAATCATATCCAAGTGAAAATTTCTAGGGGAAGTCCTTTTCTGTAAGACTAGAGATAATGTCTTTATGACCTGTCATGTGCTTAGAGGCACCACTATCTATGAGTCAAGTATCCTCTCCAAGTGTCACAGATCCCGAGAGGGATAAAAAAAAAACATAATCTTCAATATATTCTTTAATCAACTTCTTGGGTGGCTCATCATCTTCAGCTGCACGGGAATGATGTCTTTTGTTATTTCTCGTCTTGTATTCTTCCCTTTTGGAAGGACAATTCTTAGCAATGTGTCCCATATTATCACAACGATAACATTGATAAGAGGATAAATATTTTCACTTTATTTGACCCTTATGATATTTCTAGAATCTCTTTGGAGGGTGAGATTCTTTATCAAAGTGGTCTACTTTTGAAAATGAGACTTTTTCTTTCCTCCTTAAGAATGAGCACCTAGGGATTGATATTCATCTCTTAATAGGATGAATTCTCAGTTGGATACTCTTTCTCCTTCTTGAACATGTTCTTCCCATAAACTATCAAATTGGAGTTTCTCTTTTCTTGCACAAATAGTTTGGATGAAGGAATCCCAAGGTCTTGTGAGACCATTAAGATTTTTCATTATGATGTCATATTCATCCAAGTTGTCTCCAATTTCTTCTAAAGTTTCCTTTAATTGAGAAACCCTAGATAAATAGTCTTGAACTATTTCTCCTTTCTGCATCTTTGTATTCTTGAGTTGGGTTCTCAAGTTCAACTTTTGGTTGATTTTGTTTCCTTAATACATTCTAGTTAGGGAATACAACATCTCTTTTGGAGTATTCTTAGAAGACACTTGAGGGATCATGTGGTATTTAATGGAATCTTCAATTATTATTTTTTCCCTAATCATATCTTTCTTGTACTTCTCTTTGGATTCATCTTCTTTGGGTTCCAGTAAATTTTATTTTATGAATTTTGATGGTCATTCTCTTCAAGATTGAGTCCAATTTTGTATTTTCGGGCATGGAAATTTTCCACACCTTATAACTTGTCGACAATCTTGTTGCTTGTAGACATCTTGACCTGGAGCTAGGAAAATGACCAGAAAACGAAAGTGCTTAGAAAATGAATCTGAACTTACTAGGAGATGCGTTAGGCTGAGTTGAGTTGGCCAGAGCTGATTGTTTCTGAAAATTCCAAGTTTTACCCCTTGAAAATTGACCTATGCAAATCTGGACTGGTACTTTTGGTACTAGTCTAGTTTCCTAGTTTCTTGGTTTTCTAGTACCATCCAAAACTAGGGTTTGACTTTTCAAAGAATCTGGCCATTGAAAAAGTTCGATCAAGCTGCCAAAAGATGCACTAGAGAAAGGAACACTTCCTAAGATAGTTTTTGGTAAACAATTCCTCTTCAGTAAAATTCCCTAATTTCCTTGTACGACAACAATGACGTTTTTATATACCCAGTGAAAGCTTCTCTATTCAGTCAAGCTCTGATTCCATGTTAAGTTTTAATGATTTTATTAGGTTATTTCCAAATTGCATGAGAATTCAATGCATTTATAAAACAATAACATAAAAAGGATGATTGAAAGAAACACAATCACAAGGTACACAATATTTTATCCTAGGAAACCCTCATGGGGGATAAAATCCAAAAAAACTTCCTCAATAATAGATTGCCAATAGAATGCCAAGAATAAGACCAAAACACCAAGAATAAAACAAGACTAAGCATGCATCTATCTTCTCCTTCCTCCTACAACTGCAACTGCCTTCAAGATATGCGTACTAGATGAGTGAGTGTGAGAGTGCATAAGTGAGGCACCTTCATCACATATAAATACTAGTTGAGGAGGCATTAGGGTTATGTCTCTTGACATGGTAGGGATGAATTCTTCTAGAAGTGGTTAAAACCACTTTATAAACACTAGGGGCCGAATTTACAAATCCCACCATATAAATATGATTTGATCAATCCAAAAAAGGGGATTTGATATTATACAATACCCAACATGATCAATCCACAAAAGGGGATTTGATCTATAAGATAATAACTCAAAGTTAATTAGAATATTCTTTGAAGTTACAATATTTCAAAACTCATAACCTCGAGAGTTAGCATAATTAAACATTCATTAATCATGGGATTACCTTAATTAATTATGGGATTAACTTAATTAAGTATCTCGTAATCCCCATATGGTGGACCGTAGGGGTTTTAGTCGATAAGGGGTCGGTAAGGGTCAAGTCCGTGATATCCTTGATTACCTAGTGGTGCCACGTGTCATGATCTGAGTGGTGCCACATCTCATGAAGATTTGGCATATTTGAAAGTAGATCCAAGTGGAAAAAGAGTGCCACATGTTGAGTGGTACATGTGCCATGTTTCATTCTAGGTGGAATGACCAATTAGGGCCATGTGTCCCAGGATGCCATCTTTACTTCGAATCTTAGACCTCTAGGAGGTTTTGAGAAATAAGACTTACAAAGAGGGCCGATGATCGATGTTCGATAGACCTGATATGATGTTGTATGATGTCATTCAATGAATAGGAGGTGTACACGTGTCAACATCCTATTAGGAAAACTTGGACACTGTGATGACATGTACATACATGCCAACCCATGTGGAAGGTCCATGTGTCATGACACAGGTGGTGCCATGTGGCAGAAATATTTGGCATGATGAGATAAGGGTCTGTGGAGGAAATGAGTTCCACATCTCAAAGCGGTACCAATGCCATGTGTCATGCCAGGTGGTAGATAGTGGCGAGGCCACATGTCAGAACATGTGGCCTATTTCATATAGGGAAATGTGTCCTAAGATCCAGATCATGGTGGATTGGACCTTTTGGGATATACGAGTAGTGATAAGGGTTGAGTTCTCGTGTAACATTCCCAACCACCCACACTCCAGGCTACACCACTTCAAGCCCACTTATGTACTTCTTTTGAATTTTTCTCTAACTTGTAATTAATAAAAATGCATGAATTAGTCACATGCATAGATAAGATTTCATGCTACAACAAAATTAGGAAGAACCATATGTCGCACAAAAAAAGAAAGAACAAGCATGCATACTATGGATACAAAATTCATAGATAAATAAATACATAGTGGAATAATTACACAAGTAAATAAAACCATAATAGAGAGCGCTTATCTTTAATGAAATGAATCACCAACTGGATACAAACTAAGGACGATCCACCCAATCATCGACACTGATGTTCCAAATATCAACAGAGGTGTCACCCCCCGAGCCAGGGCTATGAATCCAAAAGGAAGATTCTAGAGTGTCACTCGGCTTCCCAAACCAGTCAGCAATCAAGATATCACAGGATTTTCATCACCCACAAAAAACCAAAGTACACTAGCTCTCTTCTACATAGCCTGCACAACCCAAGAGAATGGGTGCCCTTCTCTACTACACAGTCCCTCAAGTTGTCCATCTCCTTCCAAGGATCTAATGCAACTGGTAAAAAATATCCATGTTGGGACTCTTAGGAATTGCAGTTATGAGAAAAAATGAACAATGCTAAAGAATCTCAGACATGCAAGCCTTGATTCATGGCTAGAATACACCAACAATCTCTACAACCAACAAACCATGTCTCCTCTCCAACAGTTCACTTTCCCTTCCCAAGACAAACACGAATGAGGAAAGAAGAATGGGTGAAATAATGAATGGAGAGAGATCATAGTGAAAGGTGTGAACAATGAGAAATTGATTGAGTGAGTGAGTGAATGAGGAAGAAGCAACCAGAAGAACAGGAACAAGAACCTCCCAAACATACCAAGGACAAGTTAAGTAATTATTGAAATTAAGGAACCACTTGGCCTTATCCCCAAGAAGCTCATGTAACTTCTATTATCCATTAAACAAAAATGGGTAAATAAAATATAAAATAAATACTTATCCCCTCAAGCCCCCTTTCTTGTGGAATCATAGCCCCCTATAACTCTTTTCCTTGTCTGTCTAGAATCCAATGATGTATTTATTATTAATAATGATCAAACATTACATTTCCTAGGCACAATGGACTCTTTCAATTGTTTGGGTACTCTGGTATTCCTGGATTAACAAAATACATTATTTAATACAGGGCTCAAAACTCGGGGTGTTACATGTCGTCCCCCTTATTTTGGCACTGTCCTCAGTGCATATAAAAAAATAAGATCAAAATCTCAAAATTTATTCAAAACTTTTCGGGTACTCTTCCCACATGGCATCTTCATGCTCCCAAGTAGCATCTCCAAGACTGTAGTATGTCCATTGGACCTTTACCAACTCTATAGCTCGATTCTGGAACATTTTGACTTTTCTGTCCAATATTCATATTGGCTAGACCTACAAGTCCCCCTCTGTCTCTACCTTAATTAGATTCCAATTAATAGCATGGTTAGGATCATGTACATTATTTTTTAGCAAAGAGACATGAAATACATTATGCACATTCATAGAAGCAGGCAATGAAAGCATTTATGCAACTGGCCATATTATGTCCAATATCTCAAATGGACCACAAAATATGGCTACTAGATTTGTACAACTACCCAACTTAAAAGAGATCTTCTTGGGCTTCACTTTTAAAAGAACATGCTCCCCCACTTTAAATTCTCTAGCTATTATGTTCTTATCTGCATAAATTTTCTGTCTATCTTGAGATGACTTTAATTTCTGCTTAATTCTAACTATCTAGTCTTCCATATCCTTGAGCAATTCGGTCCCAAGTACCACTTTGTCTGTAGGGTTGTCCCAAATCATTGGAGTATTGCATTTCCTACCATAAAATGCTTCTAATGGGATCATTTTCAATGAATCTTGATATCCATTATTATAGGCAAAATCAACCAAGTGCAAGTAATCTTCTCACTTAGATGCCTTATCCATCACATACATTCTCAACATGTCTTCAATTACTCGGTTGACTTTCTTTGTCTTCCCATTTGACTGTGGATGGTATGTTGTTAGAAAGTTCATATTTGTACCAAATCCTTTAAATAATCCCCTCCATAAATTGGAAGTAAACGTTGTATCTTTTTTTCGAGACAATTGTCTTAGGTATCCCATGCAACCTATCAATCTCCCTCATGTAAATTTATGCAATATTAGCTGTTGTATGAGTTATTTTTACAGGAACAAAATGAGTAGCCTTTGTCAATTTATCAACCACGACCATGATGGAATCATGTTGCCTTGCTGTCCTGGGAAATTTAGTTATAAAATCCGTGGTTACCACTTCCCACTTCTTCTCTAGAATTGGTAATGGTTGTAGAAAACCCGTTGGGTTCCTATGCTCAACTTTCACTCTCTGACATTTCATACATTTGGTAATGTAATCCAAAACATCTTTTTTTTTTCATTCCTAGCCAAAAGAATTGGCTTCTTACTACTGCAATAATTTTTTGGTAACTCGGATGTCCAACATATGGAACATTATGCATTTCTTTTAATACCGAATTCCTAAATTATTCGAAACTAAGAAAATAAATTCTATTTTTATGAATAAGTAATCCATCTTACTTCATCTCATATTCTTTAATTTTTCGTTGTACATTTTCTTGCTGTAAGATTTCATTTTACCTATAGGTAATGTTGATCTCTGACAACAACATCTAAAATTCAGTTCGTTAAATCTGAATGATGTATAGTAACAACTATAGCATGCATGAGAATGTTAAGAACCAAAGACTAAATACATAAATATCACAATAGATCAATAGAGCAATATGGAAGAAACCACACTTTATTATTATGAAACCCTTATTGTAGGGAAAAAACATACAATGGATCCTATTATGGAAGGGATACTCTCATATTCACTTGCCTCTTCAAGGGGGAATCCTCTTATTGAGCTATCACTCACAAAACAATATTTTTCTTCATATCCCATTACATTTCTTTAACACCTTTATATAGTGCTACCATTACCTAAGAACATTCTAGAGGAGGAATATTTTAGAAGAAGAACCTTCTAAGAATTCCTCTTACATTTATTATATTTAACTACCCATTTATTATATCTAACTACCATAGTGGGCCTTATTTAATAATATAGTGGACCTAGTCCACCTTACATTCAATTTCCTCCACTACCTCTCTACCTACCTAACATTCCATCCCCCTTATGAAAGCATTGTCCTCAATGCTTGTTATGAGGGTGCACAACCATATATCAGGGTCCCATGGATAACTGTCGACCATAGTGTTGAATTATACTAGAGAACCATGGTTCCATGTATAAAGGAAATATGTGATGCTGAAGTAGTCCAACTGCCATTATAAACTAGGGTCCCATGCCCAAGTTCTCATGTGAACTCTACGCAGAATATTTTGAAACCCAATAACCAACTGAAAATGATGCTCCAAAGACTGACACATGTCATGTGGATCCAAATAAGAAGATCCATCCACATAGTGGAAAATGGCCATATCAATATCTGGAAGGAATAATACCACTGTATAATACGAAGGATGGACACTGGTAATAATCATTGGCTCACAATTTGTCACATTGATGTTCTCTACAAAAGGTGGATTAGAGTCATCAAATAAAATATGAAAGTGGTTGTCATCCCAGAAATGACAACTATCCATATACCAATCACCACAATCGGCCTCAAAATTATACCAACCATATAATTCTTCATTATATTCATCCTCGATGTCCACCATAATATATCTTTCCTACATTATATCCAATGAATCTCAAATACTACGAAAACTATCCTTGAGGCCATCTATAAGGTCATGCAAGGTGTCAGACATTCGAGCTTTGAATGCTTCAGTCATATGTAGAATTGATTCGAGGGTTTGAGAGTGAATATCCATTGGAAACACCACATAAAATATACTGAAATAAATCTCTTAAAATTATTTATCCAATGGAACTGATCTAGTATCAATTTGAGCACCTTATGAAAAGTTATGAACTCTGCAGTCTCGTCGTTGTCACGAAAACCCCCAAAACTAGCTGATTTTAAATCAATGATATCTTCACTTCTAGAGATCTGATTTGGATGATTTGTCTTTTTAAATTGGGTGAAATTGTGAGAGGAAATCAGATCTTCAATTTGTTTTGGAAAATTCATCCCATCTGCTACAAAATTAGAAAAATGACGCAGTCATTCACGGGAAAAGCCCTGAAAATTGCAGATTTTAAAATGCAAATAACTTTACTTCCTGGACTTCGTTTCAGACAATTTTGTGTTTTAACTTGGGTGTTTTTCTGAGAAAAACTTAGATATACAATGATTTTTTACAAAATTTTCACCAAGACCTACATAAATCATCTGGAATGTCGCGGCCCCTTTTTTTTTTCTTCTCCAAAAAAATAAATATGCAAAAAATAAAACTATTTTCCCACACTTCCTTCTAAGGAAAGTGCTCTGATACCAATTGTTAAGTGCCTAAATATATCTGAAAATAAACTTCAACAATAAAAAAATAATAAACACCAAACCATTCACCAAAATGGAACACAAGAAATAGAGAAAACCCTTGAAGTATGGTAACACCATATATTAATCTTTAAGGAAGGATAACACTCCTCAAACAATGCTTGATACATTCAAAATATTCTTCACCATGTTTCATTACATTGTTTACACTTCTTTATATATCTCTCTCTATCTCCTAGGAACCTTCTAGGGAGCCTTCTCACATTTATTACATCTAACTACCATAGTGGACCTTTATTAATATAGTGGACCTAGTCCATCTTCCATTGAATGACCAAATTCTCATATATTAAATGACTGAACCAATAATAATACATAACCACATTCCCATTGGGTACTTCTCTAGGTACCCCATATTACCTCCCTAGGTATACTACATTCCATCCCCCTTCACATGTTTAATCCTTGAAACATGAGAATAAACCATACAATATGACCGACTAAGCAATGTATCCAATTGGCACCAAGTACGACCATCCATCCATCTCAATGGAAGTCAAACATGATATCCATCTGTTGCCTTTCCACCCCGATCTTGATCTGCATTATGTTGGTGTTTCCATGAGATTAGTTCTCTAGCCTAATGTCTTCCTGTAGTGCTAGTAGGCCTCCATGCACCTCTTGATTATTTTTCTTTATGGTTCTTTGTTGGTGCATAAATGTGTTGATGCACATGCCCTTGCCTTGATGATTGTTGTTTCTCTATATGATGTGGATGATGATATACAAAAACTATAAGAATCTATTCTTTTTTTTTTCAATTTTGTAACACATTGTGCCTTTGAGTCAATGACCTCCTTAGCTTCATGATTATGTCCTTCATGTAGTTTTGCTTCATCTCCTTCTGTAGACTCTTCCTCTAATTCAACTTCAGACTCAACAATAACTTCTTTGCTAGCCTCCATGGACCCATCTTTCTTACTAAGAGACACATCTTGCAATGTGATTTTATTTTTCTTGTACCAAATCTTTAGAAACTTATTTTTCATATTAATATTAACTATACCAACTGATTCCATCCGAGGATATCCCAAAACAATATCTTCATCAACCATATCTATAGCATGAAAATCAGAATGCAACACATATTTGTCCATGGTGATCTTCAAATCTTTAAAAATTTGAACATTTTCACCCTCAACTTATGAGCTATGAATATTCTTTGTAGGAACTTGCAATCTATTAACCAACTGAATATTGATAAAATTTTGTTGGCAACCAGGGTTAATAGAAACAATGACATTTTCTTTATGAATACAACCATGAATTTTTAAAATATATTTTCCACATGAAAATAAACTCTTGGTGATGTATTTATCCTTACTCTTTATATGATACCACTTTTCTAAAAGTAATTTCTGAAGTGTTTCCTCAGAAAGTGACATCCACTTATAATGGTGAAATGATTGAGACCATATGAGAGCATCAACTTTGAAACCCCAGTCTACAAAATATTTCCACTTCTCTTTCCAAAATGACTTTTGAGATTGTATAGATTCTTCAATACTAGGACCATCCTCTCTTCTAGTAAAACACATCATTCTTGGAATAAATATTCATCAAATACTAAATCTTAAAAATAACTTACTGTGCAAATCGTGCGGATTTTTCCGGAAAAACCCTAAAAATTGATCAAATTTAAAATTCTCACAACTGTACTTCCCGAACTTCGTTTCGGCTGATTTCTTTTTAAAGTCAGGTATTTTTTCGAGAGGAATTCAAATATTCAATTTGTTTGTACAATTGTTTCTCAAAAAGTTTCATATCTGAACCTAAAGTGCATGACCCTCTTTTCTCCCTAGAAAAAATATGCAAAAAGAGCCAAAACATTCTCTCCTTCTTTGGCCAAGGAAAGTGCTTTGATACCACTTGTTAAGAACCAGATACTGAATACATAATTATCAAAATAGATCCACAGGGAAATATAGAAGAAAACACACTTCACTATTATGAAGCGCTTATGGTAGGGAAACACCATACAATGGACCATATTATGGAAGGGATCCTCTCCTGTTCACTTGCCTCTTCGAGGGGGAATCCTCCTATTGAGCTATCACTCACAATAAAATACTTCTCTTCATATCCCATTACATTTCTTTAACCCCTTTATATAGTGCTACCATCACCTAAGAACATTGTAGAGGAGAAATCTTCTAGAAGCAGAACCTTCTAAGAAGTCTTCTTACATTTATTATATCTAACTACCATAGTGGACCTTGTTTAATAACATAGTGGACCTAGTCCACCTTACATTCAATGGCCTCCACTACGTCTCTAGCTACCAAACAGAGATGTACTCTTCTACTAAGTGCATCAACAACTTTATTTTCTTTTCCTTTGATATGCTTGATGTCAAAATAGTATTCACTTAAAAATTCTATCCATATCGTTTGCTTGGAATTCAATGTTGGTTGTTCAAAAAGATATTTTGTACCACTATGGTATGTCCTTAATTAAAATATCTTCCCCATGAGATAATTCCTCCACCATCTTCAAAGTGTGAATAATGGCAACAAGTTCCAAGTCATGTGTGGCATAGTTCCTCTCTTGTTCTTTAAGCTTTCTGGACTCATAACCAATGACATGTCCATTTTGAGTGAGGACTCCACCGATTCCTTCCTTGCATGCATTTGTACATACCACAAAACTTTCATTTGTCTCCACAATATTTAAAAAAGGTGCACTAGTAAGTAATTCCTTCAAAAAATTAAAGTTCTCTTCACACTTAGATTTCCATTCAAATTTAATTCCCTTATTTTGCAAGGAAGTGATGGGATGAACAATATTAGAGAACCATGCTATAAATATTCTGTAGTAACCAACTAACCCCATAAAATATATGACTATTGAAACATTCATGGGTGCTAGCCATCCTCTAATCTTTGGATCCACTGCTATAACTTGTTCTGAAATAATGTGCGCCAAGTAATGGATCCATTCTTGGTAAAAATAACATTTACTAATCTTTTCATACAATTGATGTTCCCTCAGCACTTGCAATACCAATATTAGGTGGTGTTAATGCTCTTCTTCTGACTTAGAATAGACAAGTATGTCATCCAGGAATTCTGTAACAAAATTATCCAAGTAATTTCTAAAAATGTCATTCATTAAGCACATAATGACAACTAGTGCATAGGACAGTCCAAATGGTGATGCAGGAGCATCGCTCCAAATCATCAGTGCATCAACAACTAGCACAAAAATGCACTTGGAGGGAACATATCTGAAAGAAGGACGTGTCAGTCATCCCAATTTTGAGTTTAAATCTCAATATTTAATGAAATTAAATGTAGAGGCTCAAGGAAAGTTGAGCCCCTGTATTTGTCTAGGATAAATGTAGAGTCACCTTTAATGGATGAAATTTAGGTGGATCTAGGTACGATTCAAAATAGATATTTATTTATTTGTAATAAAGACTTAGTGGTAGGTTGTTCTTACTGTGAAGTGATATATTTAGAATAATCTGGAGGGAAAGCTTGAGAATCCCCTCATGTATAAATCAATGTAATTTAATCCAAGTAGGGGGTTTTTGTTAGAGAGTAAGTTGTAGAAAGAAATAACTGAGACTTTGTTGCAGTCCAGTCTTGTAACCTATTGTACAAAGCATTCAGATTTAAATATAAAAAACAAATTTCTCTGCATATGATTTCTTGTGTGTTTTTATATGTGTTTTTTGAATGTAATTTAATGGTTATTGTGTATGTATATATATGCTATGGATGTGTAAGTGTTCCCTTTGCATGAATAGATAGATTTCCCTATATGTAGTTTTATGAGTATTTTTGGGCTTTCACGACTAGTACAAGGAATGCACACTAGAGTTATTGGAAAACTATGAGAAGCCAGTGCAAGGAGTGTGTGAGAACTAATCTAGGAGTTATGTGAGGAGCATTCTAGGTGGGCACACCAGAATCATTCTCAAGCTTAGAAGGAATAGTGCAAGGGAAGGTAGATCAGAGTTACTGAATACTCTGAGAGAGAGTGCACAAAGTGCTCCTACACTTGGTAAAGTGTAAAAGCTCATAAGGAAGACATTACTAGGGAGTACACATCAGAGTTACTGAATACTCTGAGAGCCACACAAGGAGTGTGAGGGAAGATTATTTTTAGACTCGTTTGTTTAGAATATATAGTGGGAAGTCTTGCCGAGTAAGTGAAAAGAGTGCACATACACTCAGTGGAGTGTAAAATCTCGAGGAAGACCCATAAAAAGTGTGCACAAGGCCAACACTTATCCAAGTGTTGAGGAAGTCTCAGAGAAGACGATCATAAGGATTTTCATAAAATCTTTAAGGTTGAGTCTTTTAGATGCTCAGAGTGAAAGGAGTGCACAAATACAACACTTTGTTAAGTTTTATTCAAACTTAAGAAGGAAATATAAAGGAGTGTGCTATAGGCCAAATATTTCAAGTGCCAAAGCTCAAGAAAAATAATGCGAGTACATGCAGAGCCTTGCAAGGAATACAGAAGGAAAAATAGTCCAAGTTCTAGACTGTATAGAAGAAATGAAAATGTGTGCTCACACTTCATTCAAAGTGTTGAACAATATTAGGAGAAGTAGCATTTTCTAAACACATGCAGAGTTAGAGGAATTGACCCAGTAGAGGAGGAAGTCAAAGGCCGAGCCTTTGAGAAATTGCAAAATCCTTCATTTGGAAGGAAATCACAGTGAAAGATTGATTTTTTTGAAAGATCGAAGAAATCCTTCATTATATGGAAGGATGAGTTGTAGTAGAGGAGTAGAAGCTACAACAACCATCAGATTGGTTGCAGGAAGCAATCTGGACCGTCAGATCTAATTCCAAATGGGAGAAGGAATGCACAGAGGAGGAGAATAGATCTCATTCTTCAGATCTGAGCGCGAGGATAGAACAACATCAAATATAAGTAAGAAGATTGATCATTAACCCTTATTTCCTTAAGACTTCACCACTTTGACATAATATGGTCATGGTTATAAGTGCAAGCGAAATTCATGAAGATATAAAGGCTAGATAAAATCCTAGACATTGGCACCAGGACCATGTGCCAAAAGATTGAGCGCACTTCGGAGTTCAGGCCTACGGATGACCGAAGGTGTAAAGTGTAGAGGACACTGAACTCCTAAATTCTATAAGACCAAAGTAAATGTGGGTCGTTGGATGTAGAGGACACGTGTCAGTGGATATGGAAGTTTGGAAGCCCGTTTATTTGGGAGAACAGAGGCATGGAGTGTTCAAGACTCCTGAAACTCCGAAGAGCAGAGTAAATCCTTGTCTTCAATAAATGTGAGACATGTGGCGACAGATCCCGTAGTTTGGAGACTTGGCACTAATGAGGCAATTTCTTTGTGTTTAGATCTCCTGAAGGCTCGAAGGATGGAGTTCATCTCAACCGTTGGTCAGAGAGGGACATGTGGAAGGCAAATATAACCTCTTCTAGTTAGGAGTTCAGAGGTTGTAAAGGGTTGTGCTATGAATACACCCGAATTCCTGAAGCCTGAAGAAGATATAGGTTGTCCATCCACCATGAAGCATGGATTGTAGATCGTGCATCCAATTCACTTCGAAGTTTGGTACTCCATAGGTATGTATGTGTTATCCTTTCAAAATTCCCAAAGCCCGGATTCGTGGAGAAGATCCTATCCATTGAGTGTTGGAGAGTGGAGGATCATTGATTTATCCCCTTCACGAGTTCACCAATTCGACACTATGGAGAGTTGTAGTTGTTGGGTTGTGAAAATATCTGAATCCTGGAGCATGTAGTTAGTATAGACTGTTGATCTATGGCAAAGCATCGATTGTCCGATTTGTGTGTTCGGAGTTTGGTTGTTCGGGAGTGTTGGTACTAAGGTCTTCACCTGACTACTAAAGGGAAAAGCTAGGCCACCTCAAGTTTATAATGATTGGTTTTTTTATAAGTTGGTTTTTTTGGTCAGCTTAAGGATAGGTTTCAAATATGGTACTCTAGTTGGATAGGCCACACAGTATAAAAGTGGGTTCTCCTTTGGTAATGGTATGGATATTAATAGGCAGTTGTGGATATGAAAAGACAAACACAGGAAACAACAACAAGAAATGCAATGAATCACTTACTGCGTGAGAATAAAAACTTAAAATAATATCTTAAGACTTAGACAAATATCTATATGCAAATCATTCAACAAGTTTACAAATAGTATATCTTTCACTAAACAAAAGTTGTATAACATTTTGCAGAATTAACACAAAGATCAACTAAAACAATGGCTGAAAGAATAAGGAAATGTACATTTCACACATCACAAAATTTGCATTCAAGACAAGATTAAACACATAAATATTTGAGTAAGAGAAAACAACTGTCATCAACATATATTCACTAAGTAGAGAACTTTACAATCAACTGCATAGGTCCAACCCTTCTGCTCCTTCTATTCTTCTCGAAAAATGGAACCCTTAAAACATACAAAAACATCCTATTTATCAGAGTTTCAAAGGCTCTCATCCATCTGGGAATGAGGATTAAATCTACCACATCTGTTATTAAACAACTTATTAACTTCACTAAACACTAGATGGAGTCCCTTAATGTATACTTCGATCCTGACTTAAATAAAAGAAGTGGTTCTTATCACACAAAAAAGACCATTGATTATGCCTTAATCTAAAAGAACCCTGCAATTAAATAACTGAAAACTGCTATTGTCAATGAAACTGGACTGATGCATGCACTGGAATGAACTAGGACTTGACACAAAAAGACTAGGAGTGATAGAACTAAGTTTTGCATTGAGCACTATCATGCACGTTGTTTGAGGCCACTGGGGACAAATGAAAGTATTGGCCATGTTTTTCCCCCACTTATCTCTTGGAGAACATAAGCAAGTCATGTTGCACTTTTCTGGAGTTTGGATGTGTAGTTTCCCCATTCCTGGTTTGGAGCCCCTTTTTAAAATATGAAATAAATGTGGTCGAGACACTTGATAGATTCAATGTTCACAAGTTTGTGATTTTCACTACTTCTAAATCTCCCAGAGTGATAATCTCGCGAAGTCACTAATATGTGCTTATATTAGGCTAATTAACCCGATATTAATACTTTAATCGTTAAAGGATTTTGGGAATTCAGAACTTCAGGAGGCCTGTAGTGTTGTGTTTGAAAACCTCTCATAGGAATATCTCTCGAATCTAACATGGCATCCTAATGTCAATTGCTGATGTGTCACACAAAGGAGGGTGACATGTGTCACTTGAAATAATGTATACATCGGCCCCAAATGTGCCAAAAATGGGTGCCACATGTCTTGACTGTCGACTGCCACATGTCAATGCTATATGAATGTCACATGTCTTAGAGGATGAGTGTCGTGTGCTTCGGGACTTTGGGCTTTAGGATTTTCTGGATGTGCAGCGTGAAAATATCTCGAAGTAGTACAGTCCCAAAGTGACGTGTCTCAGAAGGAGAATGACATGTGTCACCCAAAAATGAGTGGATGACACAACCAAATGAACTGAAATGAGTGCCATGTGTTTCCAACACTTTGGCATTTCCAAGATCCATTACTTTCTTGACGTATAACCTCATGCATGAACTAATGCGCGAAGTCACGTGGCAGTGGGGTCCCATTTTGGCACTTTGGGGCTCCGGTACTTCAGAATATTTGAACCGATGTAAAGTTCATACGCTCGAACGCCAAAGTCACGGAGTCAATCCTATTAAAGCCTGCATGATTTTGAGTCTCTGAATACATGAGGACTGTTGATCTGCATCAACTGTTGGATATCCACCATTGAATATTTGACTTGTTTGTTTGGCTTATATCCTAAGCCCGAAATGGACTTCTTTGACTTGCTTCCTTTTTCTGCGGAAGCTTACTGATATTACAAAGGAATTGTTGGACCTGGATGTCTCTTGCACATAAAAAAGACTTGGTGGAACTGTTGCATGCTCAATTAGTGGAAAATATGATGAAAATTATTTCAAACTCAAACCAAAACATGAAATCGCCCTTCAAGAAAGAGAAAAAAGATGGTGCAAAATAAGTAAAGACAAGCAGGGGCCATGAAGTTGAGTGATTAAATAATGGAGAATAAGATAAGAAAGAAACCACAAAACTCATAATTGATGGATGCATAAGGTAAATGGGGGAAAAGGGTAGGGGTGCATACCTAGGTTACACCATTGTCTCCAATCGGTGATAGCACTTCCCTGTGAGGTGCTAAGAACAAAAGAACATGTGCCTTACCTTTCAGAACCTTTCTCCCACTAGTTGTAACTTACCTTTGTTTCTTTTTTTTGGGCATGTATATTTTCCATTGTTTTCCAACCATGCATCTATGAAGTTCAAAGAAATAAATACACCCTAGTGCCTTTGTTGGTCTATGGAGTCTTTATCTACACACAACTAAATAATCAAATGTAATAATAAAATGAAAACATCTATGGTACAAGAGGGACCTTCCCTCATTCAATCTAAAACTTAAAAATGCAGCTACACCCCAATTCCTTTGTTGGTCTATGGAGTCTTTATTCACACACAACTAACTAATCAAATGCAATAATAAAATGAAAACATCTATGGTACAAGAGGGACCTTCCCTCATCCTTAAACAAAATAGTGTTTCAGGAAGAGCCCATTTACTGGGCCTCTAAATATCTCTGTGTCATTTATATTTTGCAATATAAATGTGTTATTGTCTAGAACCTCAACCACCTTAAAAGGGCCAAACCATAGGTTTTCAAACTTACTGTTCTTGGACGTGTCATCCCTTCTGGCATCCCACCTCAAAACTAGGTCACCTTCCTGAAATATCTCTTTCTTGTTTTTCTTGTCAAACACTGATTTGACCTTGCTCTGGTATGCTTCAGTTTTCTGATCCAATGCTTCTCTCTTTTGTTGAACCTCTATAAACTGGAAGATTCTCCTTTGGATGTCATTTGGCTCCTCAATCTCTTCCTGTAATAATTTTATGACTGGTATGCCAATTTGGGTGGGAAATACGACGTCTACACCATAGACAAGATGAAATGGAGAGTTTCCCAAAGACTTCTTGGTGCTGATTTTGTCAGACCACAAAGAATATTTGAGTTTAGAGTCCCATGATTTCTTGTTTTCAGTCAACAACTTCTTTATAATCCTGATAAGAGTTTTGTTTGATGACTCTGCCAGACCATTTCCCTGAGGGTAATAGGGCCTGGAATGTGTCAAGGAAATGTTATGAATGCCACATAAGTTAATCATGGCTTTAGACTTTAATTCTTGGGCATTGTCTATTATACGCTTGTTGGGGCTGCCGAAACTGGAAAAAATATTGGTTTCCAGGAAATTGATGATCACCTTGTCAGTGGCATTCCTGGTGGGCACAACCACGATCCACTTGATGAAATAGTCAGTGGAAGTGAGAATCCACTTGTGCTACCCACTGGAGGGTGTATTTATGTCACCTATGAAGTCTAACCCCCATTTCTGAAATGGACGACTGACAGTGATAGGTTTTAGGGGTAGTGATAGTAACATTTTTTTTCCTACAAATTTTTGACATTCATTGTAGGCCCTAACAGTAGAAAATACATCAGAGAAAAGGGTGGGCCAGTAGTACCCTACCCTTAGGATCTTGAGATTCATGGCCTTCCAATGATGGTGTCCTCCACATAATCCTCTATGCATTTCCATTGTAACTTTCTTGGCTTCATTTTCATCAAGGCATTCTAATAGGATGCCAGTAGGATCCCTCCAATACAAGTTTTGGTTTGAAATGTAGAATTTTATAGACTTCAATTTAAGGGACCTAGACTTTGTCTTCTTCACATATGGTGGATATTCAAGATGATGTAGAAAATAAATGATGTTTCTGTACCAAGGTGAAGAGGAGTAATTTTCAAATACCTGCATGATGTCTTGTCCAGGCTGTATGATGGGTGCATATGATTGGGTGAATATTTGATGTAATTCTAGAACCTTACAGTTTGATTCTAATAAAAACTTGGAAATTCCTTGTCCCTTGATCAACTTGGTGGGTTTTGTGTGTAGGTCATACTCCAATAGTTTGGAAATCCACTTCCCTCTTTTCCCCTTGTTGTTTGGCTGGACCAGAATCTCTTCGACACTGCTGCTAGGAACAAAGGTTGTTATGCTAGATTGTAACACATATACCCTAAAGGACTTGAGTGCTTTGACCAACGCATGATCCTACTTTTCTAATATATCATACTTCAGCTCATAATATCGGAGATATTTTCTAAAATGGGATATGGTTTGTTCATCCCCTTCTCCATTTTTTTGCAGTAGTGCAACAACAATGGTCTCCTCGGAAGAGAAAGAGAAGATGAATAAATCTTTGGCATAGTCAGGGTTGGCTAATATAGGAGATTCAACTAAATCCTGTTTGATCCTTTGGAATGATGACTTTTCCTCTAGTGACCATTTTATCACATCATATTTCTTCAACATGTTAGTGATAGGCTTCCGGATTTTGGAGAAATTGGGCACAAAGTGTCTTAGGAAGTTTATATTTCCAATGAAAGACTAGATAGCCTTTTTATTTCTGGGGATTTTGATATTTTGAATGGAATAAATGCACTTTAGATCAATTTTTATACCTCCTGCTGATATGATGTGGCCCAGGAGTTTCCCTTTTGGCATGTCAAAGTGGGACTTCCTAGGATTCAAAGATATTCTCTATCTCCTACATTTCAGGAAAACCTGCTCCACATGTTGTAGATGTTTTTCATCAGACTTGGAGAAAATGGTGATGTCATCCAAATACATAACCATAAATTTGTCTTTTCCCCCCATGAAAGCTATGTCCATGGCCCTCTGAAAAGTGGCCCATGTGTTCATCAGCCCAAAAGGCATATTGTCATACATGAATTTTCCCCACGGGCTGTGTTAGCACTCTGTAAATATTTTCTGGCTAATAGACAAATGACAAAGGTAACTGTTTCAACCTACTTTAGAGCTGAAGCACTAGCCTTCTCAACTCAGAGAGGGCTCTCTCTCGTGTCACTTGATATTTCTTTTGAAATCGGTGGCTAGATTTTGATTTGTTTTGGGGGTTTTTAATAAAGTTGCTAGCAAGGAAGGAGAGGAACACTCAGGGCTATGGAGTCAAAATTTTGAAAGTGAATGAAAACAATGACCAGCCGATAGAACTCTCCATAGGATAAAGGATAAACTAGGTGATGAATCTAAGTTATTCTTGAATTTAAATAGAGTGTAGGAAGATAAACAAAACAAATAACTACATCAGAGCATTACTGAAATGAATTCTGAATTTGTTAAGAAAAAATACACACAGTTTAAATTGCTTAAGACAAGAGCATCATAAGACTAATTCTAGGCCTTTAAATATCTAATTTAAATATAATAAAGTGTAAATGTAATAACAGATCACAGGAAATACATATGATGAAGTAAGACAAAGCTCATATCACCACCGTTAGAATCTTTTCATAGAGACTTCAAAAGCTTCTACATATATATTCAATTCATCTTCAGAAAATTACAATAGAGTTCGAAACAACCAAAAGAATTCTCTTGCACTTCTGCCAACATTAATTCAATCAAATGCCCCAACATTTATACAATTTGATTACAATGACTGAAATTGAAACCTTTCATCTTCTAAAACTAATTATAGTAATTTCAACTGACAGTCTCGGTATATGATCCCATTTACAATGATTACTCAAAAGATGTTTCAAAACTAGGAATAGATTCCTATGACTGCTCAGCTTCCTTTACAACATATGGTTTGTCCTGATCCTTTGTCGAACTTGTTGGTTTCGTGACACCTGGGGGTCACTTACTAGTCCCGGGAAAACTGCATTTTGTCTTGCCCAGCCGAACGATTTCCTTCCATTGTGAGTCAGAAGGAATAGCGTAGTCCATCATCTCCTTAATCAAAATCTCTAGAATAATTCATGTGGCGTAGGACATAATCGGCATGCCAATCTTCACTGTTTTAAATTGATTCAAAATTTCAAAGTCTATGGCCAAATACTCTACCAGACTTGGGCCTTTCAGAATTTTCTCCATAGCTTCAAATTTGGATTGGTCCATCCTACACTGAATGATGAGAGAATTGTAGTCTTCTTGATTGTATAATGAACCTTTTCGATCCCAAAATGGTGGGAGGCCCTTGACAAACAATTGTTCAAACGTGTCTTTAAACTCCTGTATATTGTGCTCCATTTGCATAGCTTTGTTCTAAACCGATTTGAGCAAGTTGTGTTTGGCGATGATTCTCCTGGCCTAGATGATCAACGTAGTTCTGTGTTTTACCCCAATAGTCTAAAGATCAACAGTGGGCACAAAATTCAACAAATCAATAACGTTTTGGGCCCATTCAAAAGGTTTCTTGGCTAATGTTTCATTCACAACAATACACCTGCTTCGGGCCGTAGTAGCCACGTTGTCTTTATCATTTATTAAATTCAGATAAACCCTGAACTTAGCATCCTCTGCAGAAATAGAATCCCAGATCACATGTTTATCTCCTTGCAACTGTCTTTTACCTTTTAACCTCATCCTCATATTTCTTACTCTCTCTTTCAAATCTTGATTTTCCCTTTTGAGTGGAGCCATCTTTTCATCTTTTATTTTCATCTCTTGTTTCAAATTTTCCAAGGCTTCCTTAAGGATTTTGATTTCCCCTTTCTATAGACTCACTTGGGACATGGCTTGAACCAATCCATCAATGCTCGATCCAGCTTCTTCATTAGAAGGTACATTGACAACCATATATGATGTTGCTACTTGTCCTTGTAACCAATTCTCTTTCTCCTTTTCTAGATGCAACACTTTAGCTTTGTAATTTAACGCTTCTTGTCTGAATGTTTCCTTCTCTTGCTCTAGAGAAGCTAGCTCTACTGCCTGTGGATGTTTAGTAGGGTACATATTTATCTTCTTCTTCAGACCTTGGATTATCTTGTCCTTCTGATCTAAATAAGCCTTTACTCCTTAAGGGCCTTCAGATTCCAATCTTTTAACCTGTGTCTGCCAGGATTTACTGGATGCTTTCTCCTATTTCAATTGCCCATCTAGTTTGAGTGCATGTGTTGTCAATATTGAAACTTTCAGACTTAAACTTAGATAGTTTGAGTATAGCATGTCACTAGCATTTCTGTGAAACTTTACATTGTCTGGGGCACCAATATTCTCATAGTGCATCTTGATTTCGGACACTTTATCATCATCATCTATTTCTATATTAAATGTCTTTCTTTCCACATCTCTAATTGAGAACATAGATGTCTTGTGCTGGGAGATCTTCGCTAATTCGGGCAAAAGGTCTCTTATATAATTGTTGGACATACTTCCTTTTACAACATACTGGTTCATCAAGTCTTCTTTCGATTGATATACTGCCCGAGGTGTCTTGCTAAATATGTGTTTCTTGTTGTTGAAAACCCTTGTGCTTCTTTCACTTTGTGGCATGCTTCCTGTACCAGCTTCTTCATTCTTGGTTGCACCTTCCACCATATCCATGATCATTTTCTCTTTATGTTCTTCTTCTTCCAGGTCAACCACTTGAGAGGGTGGTGTAATTTTCATCTTCTTGGGAATATCTTGTTGACTACCTTGATCAGGGGATCAAATTTTGCTCAAAAATTCAAAGTGCTCGGAATCACTTCAAACCAGACGAGAGCGTAGGCCTCATCATTGCGAAACCAAAACAACTTGTTTCATCTCAAACAAACATCGGGAGCGAGAGATATTGCAATCTGTTCAGAAAGTCAAACATGAAAAAAAAGGACGTTGACTGTACAGTCCATACAGGCTGACGTGGCAGGGCCGTATGACCGTACGATGATGTGGCATGTGATGATGTGGTAGAGTTTGGTTGGTAGTTGAGGGTGAATGATATCTCGACACGTGGCATTGTTTGGTCAAGTGATTGGGTGCCACATGGCCCAATCATGGGCTGCCATGTGGCACCCCTTTATTGGCTTATGGTTTATTGGTTCAAATATATGGAGTCAGTGGGATTCGAACCCCGGACCTCCCACACCAGTCAAAGCTTTGGTAAAGTTCACCGTGCCAACGGGTCACACGTTGATCCTTGTTAGCTATATGTATTTTAAAATATTTGAATTGATGTAACATTTGATTCGACGGGGGTTCAGGCCAGGGCTTAGCCTCGACCCGAGGCTTTATTATGTTACACATATGGCCATGCCATATTATTTGTGCGAGAGTTGGTGTTGTACACGGAGCCATCCCCGGTTCTATATATAACCACAATGCAAAGCGCGTGGGTTTTGGTTGATGGCAAGCGGTTGTGCCTCCGGTCATATAGCCCATGACATGTGTGTTGGTTGTGGAGCCTGTTTATCTTCCTGAGTCCTAGGTTCTTGATTTCAGCTGTGTTGATACCCCATGAAGTATTTACACCCCAGAAGTGTGTACACTCTTTCACGCGGGGGAGTGCAGAGGGGGGGTACCCCCTCTGCGGGGTCCACCCCCCAGTTGGGGGGTCTGGGGGCTAGCTGTTGGAAATACTAGAACAACTGAGAGGGGGGGGTGAATCAGTTGTTTATAAGATTAAAAATTTTTATGCCTTTTAAATAATTATTAAGATTTCTTCATGTGTCATCAACCAATCATACAACATATGGACAGTAAGAGTAAAGATCATCAGTCACACATAAAATACACACAGAGAC
>JZKD02S1012278.1:818376-835417 GCA_000966675.3 Picea glauca
TAGATTTGCCTCCTTATATGCAGATGTATGCAGTTGTTAATGTTGAGAATTTGAAATTGTATGAGCCTCTGTTGATTGATGATCAAGGAGAGCATGTTCAGATTCCTTCTATAGAATATTTTTCTCCAGAGTATCTTACAGAACTGCATGAAGACACCATCCTTGATAGGAGAATGCGAACTTCAAAACGAGGAAACGTGGAGTATCTTCGAGTTAGTCTTAAAGGGATGAATCCAAGCAAAGCTAAGTGGATTGAGGTTGGAAGGGTGAGGGAACTATACCCTCATCTTCACATAGACTGAAAACAGTCTTTTGGAGGTCCAAAAGCTACCCAATGGGGAGGTGTGATCAGGGGATCAAATTTTGCTCAAAAATTCAAAGTGCTTGGAATCATTTCAAACCGGACAAGAGCATAGGCCTCATCGTTGTGAACCCAACGCAACTCATTTCGTCTCAAACAGCTGTCAGGAGCGAGAGATATTGCAATCTGTTCAGAAAGTCAAACAGGCAAAAAAAAGGACACTGACTGTATAGTTCGTACAGGCTGACGTGGCAGGGCCGTATGATCGTACGATGACATGGCATGTGATGACATGGAAGAGTTTGGTTGGCAGTTGAGGGCGAATGATATCTCAACACATGGCATTGTTTGGTCAAGTGATTGGGTGCCACGTGGACCAATCATGGGCTGCCACGTGGCACCCATTTATTGGCTTATGGTTTATTGGTTCAAAATTATGGAGTCCATGGGATTTGAACCCCAGACCTCCCACACCAATCAAATCTTTGGTAAAGTCCGCTGTGCCAACGGGTCACACGTTGATCCTTGTTAGCTATATGTATTTTAAAATATTTGAATTGATGTAACATTTGATTTGATGGGGGGTCAGGCCAGGGCTTAGCCCTGACCCGAGGTTTTATTATTTTACACATATGGCCATGCCATATTATTTGCATGAGAGTTGGTGTTCTACACAGAGCCATCCCTGGTTCTATATATAACCACAATGAAAAGCACGTGGGTTTTGGTTTATGGCAAGTGATTGTGCCTCCGGTCATATAGCCCATGACATGTGAACTTGCCATAGCGCGCGTGGGGATGTTCAATGGTTAGCACAGTTTTAATGCACCGACACTTGGTGTATAACTGTTGGATTTGAAAAATGGTTAGCCTTTTGCTTTAGCGCGAGGTCGTATGGACCCCCATGTGCCCAGGTGCTAGGCGGTTAGGGGCTGGTGCGCCCATAACCATCCTACAGTTTGCACCGTTGGCGCGGTTGCGCCTGGTGCTGGGTTTTTACGCTATATATTGCTTGTGTTCTAGGTTCATGACACAAGGGTTCGTTTTGTAGATGCAGAGACAACAAGCTTGAAGGGGGGACTTCGAGGAGGCCTAACTTCTTTGTTTTTCGACTGATTAAGGTGCCGAAAAAGCCCAGCTAGGGGTTTTTGGACGCTCTGAAGCCATTGGAGTAGTCTGTTGGTCAGTTTCAGCATTGTAAGGCATGTTTTTGAGCACTTTGAGAAATTAATAATAATGATCCATTGGAAGCTGGGCCAGGAGATGTAGCCCAAGAGAGGGGTGAACTCCTTTATCAATTGTTGTGTTTATGTGCTTATGTTCGTTGATTATGTTGTTGTCTATTTGTATATTGCATGAGTAATCCTTTAATTAATGTGTTGCAAAGTTGATCCATTTGATTTTAACACATAACATTTACTTGCAAAATAATTTCAAGATTTCAAGTCTTCTTCATTTTTAGATCATACCTACACTCAGGGCCTCTGAATTGTTCCTCTTATTATAAACACTCACCTTTGGGGATTTAACAATCAATATTGGAGAAGATTTTTGTGTCTAGATCTACTGAGGGGAAGACTCTGTTGGTTTTATCCAGCCATGCTGCAAAGTGACCTCCATATCTGTACATGTTTCCAGATTAGCCGGTTTATCAAATCCTTCAACATGCTTGTGCTCATAGGGGCCCAATTTGCTCATCAACCTTCTCTTTGATATGATCTGATGCAAGTCATATTTCCTTCCTTGTAATTGTGTAAACCCGAATTCATTGAATTTGTCTTGGATCTGAGGTAAACAGGATTTGTTTTTTACCATAAAGGGTCCTACCATGAAAGGAAATTTTAAGTTAGATGCCTTGTGTGATTTCAAAAAGTGCTATGTTTATGAAATGATCCTTTGTCTGATGAACTCTAAAGAAAAACTTTTGGGAGACAAAAAGACTAGTAAAAGATAAGGTCCTTCTTGATAGCCATACACCCATATCACTGTAGATTGTATGAACATCATCCAATCTCCTACTCTTCTCTTTGGATTTGGTTGTAAAAAACTTTTTATTTCTTCCAAAACCCTTGGCAAGTTTGAGCCGAAGATAATATTGTACACCCTAGACATGATCTTATTGATGGAAATAAGCATGGTGATCCTTTTACATTCAGTTGAGATGAAAGCAATTTCAGGGAATTCGGTCTTGTTCGATTCCAGGAACATCCTCAATAGGTTCTTGTAGTATTTGAAGTGTCTCAATCAATTGAAATTGACTAGTTGTCAATGCATATTATCAGCGATGAATCTATCAAAACTAATACAGACCAATTGACGAGACTCTAACACAAAAATGTTTAACCGAAAGCCTAACATGACTTCTACTATGAACATGTCATTATCTAACCCTAAAATTTGGCTAAGTAGGGGACAATCCCACTGCACCTCAATGATCATAACACTCACATTGATAGGTAATGAAAGGATTTCCGAATGGTGTTCAGGTTTGGCAATGGTTTGTAGAAATAAGGTTTTTACTTTTGAGGGGAATTCTCTATAAACTGTGATCATCTTCTCTTCATCAAAGGGCTCTAATGCTATGGAGGAGGATTCTGATACACTGAGGGTATGTCAAAGTGACGGGTTGTCTATTTCACATAAAACCTTTGACCCTAATTTATTCAAAATAACTCTTTCTTCCTATGAATATTGCTCGTCATACTAGATTATGAACGTAGGGAAAGGAAAAACTACTTCTACGACATAAGGGGTAATGGAGGATTGAGTCGTTATGAGAAAAGGGATCTTCTTCCCAACATTGTCTAACAAATTCGAACTGGACATAGAAATGGGTGAGACTATTATCTATGTGTCGAAAACATCAAGGTCCCTGTCAATTGGGGCTTCTTCTCTAGAGGCGATGTCTTGTACATTCACAGATAAAATGATAGGATTAGCAGCCATTGTGAAAAATACCTATTAAGCGGTGAAGAAAACACGAATCTGATCCAACTTTGAGCTTGAGTTTTGAATGGATGGTTTGCACCAAATTTTGAATGTTTGAATGTTTCAAAGTATCATAAAATAATGTCAAGGATCCTCCTTTTATATGTTCCTATCGACATCGACGATCGGAGAGAACGGTTTTAGGTAGACCACTTTTTTCCCCGATGTACCTCTAGAGGCACCATGCATCCATGAATGAAACCATGACAATGTTTCCTGGCCCGCCTTCGAATAATTAATCCTTGTGCCACTTCAATTGCCGATATGAGTTTTAGTCATTGATCTGGATCACTGTAAGATATACGGTCCATTGTGCCCCAACAACTTTCGATATCGGGGATTGGAGAAAGCGGTTTTAGGTAGACCGATTTTTGCCCCGATGTACCTCTATAGCACCACACGTCCATGAATGAAACCATGGTAGTTTACCCCGACCCACATTCAATTAATTATCTTCTGCGTTGCTTCATTCCCTGATATGTGCCTTAGTCGTTGATCTGGGATGCTTCAAATCGACAGTCTGGAGAATCCTACCTTCTGCGCCTCTGCTATATTTTTCCACATGTCACCATATAATACCTTATTCTCCAAACTATCACACTTTCATAGCGATGTGGATTTTCGCTAAATCTTTGAAACTCGGATCTTGATCTGAAAATTGTTATGATGATAATATAGGATCCAACTCGGGATGCTATCCTCCCTGCGAGGTAGCAAAGAACTGAAGACCAAGTTTATACCCATTGGGCTTTGGTCTATTAGTGTGATATGAATCCGCTGATATTTATTTAAAAAAAATTAAAATCTTCCCAGCATAGCTCAGGGCATTCACCTCGCGCTTCAACTATGTTGCTTTTATTCCAACTTTTCATTCGTAAAGAAAAATGCAAAATGATTATATACAATGAATGGCGGGGTGATGATTTTTCAAACAATGTAATGCTTGAGGAACCTACCATTCATAGGCCCTCCTCCAGTGAGTTATCCATTACTTTCCTGTAACAAATAGGCATTTCTCCCATGGTAAGATACGATTTTGAACGGATCCAACCATATGTTATCAAATTTCCCATGTTTTCCCTTATCTTCATTTCGGGCATCCCATTTTAGTACCCAGTCTCCTAGTTCAAAGTCATCCACCTTGGTATGTCTATCGAAAGCCTCTTTGATCTTGTCTTGGCGTAGTTGGGTGTTATGAAAGGCCTTTTCTCTGGTTTGTTATACGTTGATGAGCTCATCATCTCTTCTCCTAATAGCGTATGTTTCTGCCTCTTGCACCTGTAACAAATTCATTACTAGAAATCCTAATATAGTAGAAAAAATTTCTTCAGTTCCATAGACGATATGGAAAGGGGATGTGTAAATGGATCTCTTTGGGGATATTCTGTCAGCCCATAGCACGTGGATGAGATTTTTGTGCCATGCCTTTTTATTCTCTTGCAACAATTTTTTTATGATTCTGACCAAGATTTTCTTCGAAGACTCAACCAATCCATTCCCTTGAGGGTAATATGACGTGGAATGAACAAGGGTGATGTTGTAATCATTACTGAATTTATCCAATTTCTTAGAATTGAAATTTGTTGCATTGTCTGTTATAATTTTGATTAGGCATCCGAATCTGGACAAAATATTATCTTCTAGGAATCAAATGATGACATCATATGTATCCTGTCTGCTGGGGATTGCCTCAATCCACTTAGTGAAATAATCAGTCGTTGTCAGGATCCATTTTTGTTGGGAAGAGGATTGTGGATGGATCTTCCCTATAAAATCAAGGCCCCACTGTTTGAAAGGAGCTTCCACTGAAATCAGTTTTAAAGGTAGAGCTTGCAATTTTCCTTTCCCATAAAAAAATTTGACATTCATGGCACTTTGATACTTCTTTATAAACATCAGGAAAGATGGTAGGCCAATAAAATCCATCCCTTAGAATTTTTTGCATGGTTTTTATCCAATAATGATGACCTCCATAGTCACCTTTATGGAATTCTCTGATGGTTTTCTCTTCTTCTTCCTCTATTAAAAAACTCAATAAAATCCCCCTGGATCTTTCCAATATAATAATTCATTTACTATACAAAATTTTTCTCCCTTCAATTTCAAGAATCTGACCTTTGTCTTACTAAATTCAGGAGGATCCTGCAAATTCTTCAGCACAAAGATGATATATGCATACCATGCAGAGTAAAGAAATTTATGGGATATTGGTGGAGTCGCCCTTTCTTCTTCTGTAACTTCTAACAAGTCTGTTGTGAAATGTATCCCTAAAAGTTCACAATTCATCTGTTCCATAAACCTTTCCAGCCCTTGTCCTTTGATCAACTTCATGGGATTTATTTCAAGATCATATTCTAATAGCACCAAAATCCATTTTCCCCTCTTTCCTTTAGGATCAGGCTATGTCAAGATGTCTTTCACTGAGCTACTATGAACATAAGAAGTGGTATGTGAATGTAGGATGTAAACCCTGAATTCTTTCAATGCCTTGACTAAAACATAGACTTTCTTCTCCATTATGTCATATTTCAAAGGGGCATCTATTAATGTCTTACTGTAGTATGCTACAGGCTTCTCAAAACCTTGGTCATCTTTTTGGAGTAGCACACCTGCAATTGTGTGTTTTGAAGAAAAAGAGAATAGTATGAAGTCTTTCTCAAAATTGGGACTAGCCAATACAAGAGCCTTTGTCAATGCTAATTTGATGTCTTCAAAAGATTTTCTAGCCTCAAGGATCCACTTGATTTCATTTCCCTTCTTTATCATATTGGTAATATGTTTTATGATTTCGACCAAATTAGGAATGAATCTATTTAGGAAGTTCACTTTGCCCAAGAAATATTGTACCTCCTTTTTGCTTCTGGGTATGCCAATTTTCAAGATCCCCTCAACTCTGCTGGGGTCTACCTTTATCCCTTATTTCGAAATGATGTGACCCAACGACTTTCCTCCTCCCATGGAGAAATTTGAATTTTTAGGATTCAAGAGATCCAGAACTTTCTGCATTTTTGAAATGCCCTTCTGAGATGTTTGAGATGTTCTTCATTTGAGGAATAATACACAGTGATGTTGTCAAGGAAGATAATAATGAATTTATCCTTTTCATCAGCAAAAGCTATATCCATAGCTCGTTGAAATGTTTCCCATGCATTCATAAGCCCAAACGACATCTTGGCATACATAAATGTTCCCCATGGTGTGGTAAATGTCATATTTTTTTGGTCATCAGGGTGCACCATAATCTGATTATACCTAGAGAAACCATCTAACATTGAAATCCTTTTAAATCCCACTACCTTTTGTAAAATGTGATCCATTTTAGGCAATGGATAATGGTCTTTTAGAGACACCTTATTTAGATTCTTGAAGTCTACACACAACCTAATTTCTCCACTCTTTTTTCTAACTGGCACCAAGTTGGCCACCCATCTAGAAAACCTCAGGGACACTATGATTTACTTATTTTTCTATCAATGGTAATAACAGAGGGTTTATTCTTCTTAATTTATGTTTGAATGGCTTGTGGTCTTCTTTGATTGGGATAACATGCTAGATTATATTGGTATCATAAAATTTCATCTCATCATAGCTCCAAGAAAAGACATCAGGGAATTCTTTCATTAATTTTACATACCTCTCTTTGACTTTAGGACTGAGGTTTTTGGACAACTTAATGATATTTGGATCCTCTGGAGTCTCAATATTGCAATCTTCCACATCCCCTTCATTTAGTGTAATCTTTGGGCTTCTGGCCACACCATTATTATCAAAGAGTTTCTCTAATGGCACCAGGCCTTTAGGAATGATGTTTCTTTTCAACTGTACAATATCTCTACCAGTAATATAATTGTCAAAATATCCTTCCTTTGTGAAAGGAGCTGCATCCTCCTTGTCATCGCAATATTCATCATCAATGTTTAAATTCTCAAACTTGTTCTCCATTTTTAGGAATATTTCTATCTATTTGTCATTCTCAAATATTTTTCATTGCTTCATATTGTCTGGTACTGCTGGCCTGTACTTGAATTCAACCTTGTAGCTTTTTTCAGGGAAAATTGGGACTTTGAACACTGCTGCTGAAGTAGCTAAGGCATCAACAACTTGATTTTGTTCTCATGGAATTGTTGAAAGATTGCATTATGAAACTTTCTCATGGAGTTCTAGTACCAGGTTTCCGTAAGCCCTTAGTTGAGGCTGTTTTTCTTGGTAGATTCCTTTGATTTGATTTATGATAAGCTCAGAGTCTCCAAGTACAACAATTATTTTGGCACCTAATTTTTCCAAAACTTTCAACCCCAATATTAACGCTTCATACTCGGCCATATTATTGGTTCATTCAAAAAAAAGTTTGTAAGAGCATAATTTTGAGTCTTCTTTGGGATGATTTATCCATACGCCAGCTCCAACTCCTTCTCTACATGCAGCTCCATCAAAATTCATTTTCCATATATGATCCTCTTCATCACCTTTCTTCTCTAAAAGTTCCTCCATCTACTGGTTAAGCTCATTTTTATCATCCATAATGATTTATGTTTCCTCTTCTTCGGAGCACAGGTCATTGAAAGAAATAGAGGACCCTAATTATGTTTCTACCAAATAGATAGGATGATTGTTAGGCTATGATTTATTGCTGACCATATATTTAAGCAGAACCTCCCTGTACAATCTTCTATCTTGACCAAAGACATGAATAGTGGCATATGACATGTCCATCTGGAGGGTTCCTTTTAGTTTTGTAACACATGACCTGGAAAACAACATACCAAATTTTGGAGGGATATCTGCAACCACTACGTCCATCACCATATTCTTAGATGGGATTTGTGCCAAAGAAACCACCATGTCTTTGATCATGCCAAGGCATTTAACCTTTCTAGAATCAAAGGAGAACAGGTCCTTATAAGGTCTTGTGACATCGAGACCTACTTGGTCCATGACCAATTTGGGGATTAGGTTGTGATATGCTCCAAAATCCAGCATAGCATTATGCATAATCATGTCGTGGATTTTCAAGCTGACACAGAAAGGAGGGACTTCTTCATTTTCTCTACTTTCTTATACTCTTAGCCCAAATAGGATGGTTGGGTGATCATATTGTATGTTCAGGGTATCAGAGGTTTGTCCCATCTTAATCATCTTGATGATCTGATTTCTGTACTTGCTATTCTTGATCAATTCATTAAATGGTACTGAAATCTTTATCTTAACGATCTCACTTTTGAAATCAAAAGTGGATGAGGTTTTCTCTACCTCTTTGGTGACCATTTCTTTTATTTTCAATAATTTCTTCTGAGGTTCTTCCTTCTTCTTCCCCTTTTCCATAGCATCCTTTGCAGTTGAATCTTTCACAGTAGAATCCTTTGCAGCCGAATCCTTTGCAGCAGTATCTCCTTTGGGATGACTTGAAGAAGGTATGTTATTCTGAACTTCTTTGTTGGGATTCCCCTTTGGAGGGTTACCCTTTGGAGGGTTTGGAGGTAAATTTTGATTTCAAAGGTTATATTTCCTTTGTAATTGCATGATGGCATTTTTCAATCTAGTCTCATAATCTTCCCTTTCTATTGATACCCTTTCTTCTTCATATTGCAAAAATCTCTCACTTGCATCCATGAACTGGTCGTGTTCTTATTTGGTAAAAAATATATCTATTTATTTATCATCATAATAGTTCATTTTGTATTCAAATATCCATCATAATCCTCATTCACATAATTATTTTGAAAAGGAGGCCTTATTTGTTTTTCCCCCTGATTTCCTTGGTTTCCCTGATTTTCCTGGTTTCCCTGATTTGCCTAGTTTCCTTGATTTTCCTATTTCGCTTGAGTGGCCTGATTCCCTTGACTTTTTGTCTCTCTATGCCTAATATGAGGGATAGATGGTCTTCTCTTATTTATTGGTGGGCCATCATCTTGTTCTCTGGGGTTAGGCCTATTTCCTAGAGCCATTCTTTCCATTATTTGCTCCATGTTTCTCATCATTGCTTCAAATATTTCCTCTGATGTTTGTGATGTTGAAGGTTGTGCTTTATATTGAGCTCTGTTTGTGTCCCTGCTTCAAATATTCAACCTCTATAACATCAGACATCATATCATCCAATGTGGTAGATCTTTGTTCTCTTAATAATAAAGAAAAATCACTTTCAAAAGAATTAGCATATCTGAGCTGAGCAACTTTAGAGGGGGGGGTTTACCTCAACAGGAATTGTATGGTATACCTTCATGAATCTCACTAAAAAATTCTTCATTGTTTCGTCGAGTGATCTCTTCATGTTGTTGTACTGTGTCAACAACTGAAGGGGATTTTTCTTATCCCCCCATTTTGCAATGAAGCTTGTCTCAAAAGCTTCAAAATTTTCAATACTGGCTGGTGGAAGGGCTCTGAACCACTTCCTTACTTCTCCTGCAAGACTTTGTGTAAACAACCTCATCTTCACATCCTCAAAATCCACCTCTTCCATGTCTATGAAATCATTAAACCAGTCTAGATGCTTCTGAGCTGATATGTTACCTTCAACATCATATAATTTGATCCTTAGGTTGTAATATTGAGGCAAATCATGTAATTGAGTAGGCAGTACGAGGGAGAAAATATGGTTTCCATAGCTATTGTGAGGGGTTGGAGTGGCTGTTGGTTTTGAGTGAGGATCACTAAAGGCTTGGTAGATGCAGCTAGAATCAAATCTTGGAATCTCTTTTCGTCAAAGATGGTCTCACTTAAACAAGAAACAAACTTAGTTCTGAATAGGATTTACTCAAATTTTACATCAAACTCGAGGTATTCAATGCTAGTCACTCTGTCCTTGGGTAAATACATATATCGATCTGGATGCAACACTGGTTTTACTGGATTTTCTTTCCTTTTACACACAAGATTTTCAGGTTCAGACACAGGGATTGCAACTTCTGGGTCTGGGTTGCTCTTGGTGTGGATTTTCTTAGGAGCCATGATTTCTATCTCACACGGTGTGTTGAAACTGGTCTCTGAGTAATGGATTCACCAGGGTAACAATAATCTCAGCCAATAAGGTATTTGATACACTATCACCCTCATGGATCAAACTAAAGCTTTAAGTTGTTTTCCCAGAGAAGATTTTTCAATTTCGTCCGCGGCAACAGCGCCGGAATGTTAGCACTCTGTAAAATTTTTCTGGTTGATAGACAAACGATAGAGATAATTGTTTCAACCTACTTTAGAGATGAAGCACTATACTTCTCAACTCAAAGAGGGATCTCTCGTGTCACTTGATATTTCTTTGGAAATCGGTGGCTATATTTTGGTTTGTTTTGGGGGTTTTTAATAAAGTTGTTGGCAAGGAAGGGGAGGAGCACTCAGGGCTATGGAGTCAAAATTATGAAAGTGAATGAAAAAAATGACCAACCAATAGAACTCTCCAGAGAATAAAGGCTAAACTAGGCAATGAATATGAGTTATTCTTGAATTTAGATAGAGTGTAGGAAGATAAAGAAAACAAATAACTACATCAGAGCATAACTGAAATGAATTCATAATTTGTTAAGAGGAAATACACACAGTTTAAATTGCTTAAGCCAAGAGAATCATAAGATGAATTCTGGGCCTTTAACTATCCAATTTAAACAGAAGAAAATGTAAATGGAATAACAGATCACAGGAAATACATACGATGAAAGAAGACAAATCTCATATCACCACCATTAGAATCTTTTCATAGAGACTTCAAAAGCTTCTGCATATATATTCAATTCAGCTTCAGAAAATTACAATAGAGTTCGAAACAACCAAAAGGGTGCTCTTTCACTTCTGCCAACATTAATTCAATCAAATGCCCCAACATTTATACAATTGATTACAATGAATGAAACTGAAACCTTTCATCTTTTGAAACTAATTATAGTACTTTCAACTGACAGTCTCGGTATATGAACCGATTTACAACGATTTCTCAAAAGACGTTTCAAAACTAGGAATAGATTCCTCTGTCTTCTCAGCTTCCTTTATGACATATGGCTTGTCCTGATCCTTTGTTGAAATTGTTGGTTTGCTGACACTTGAGGATCACTTACTGGTCTCGAGAAAACTACATTTTGTCTTGCCCAGCCATACGGTTTCCTTCCATTGTGAGTCAGAAGGAATCTCATAGTCCATCATATCCTTAATCAAAATATCTAGATCAATGCATATGGCATAGGACATTATGATTCAAAAATTCAAAGTCTGTGGCCAAATACTCTACAAGACCTGGGCCTTTCAGAATTTCCTCCATAGCTTCAAATTTGGAATGGTCCATCCTACACTGAATGAGGAGAGAATTGTAGTCTTCTTGATTGTATAATGAGACTTTTCCATCCGAAAATGGTGGGAGGCCCTTGACAAACAATTCTTCAAACATGTCTTTAAACTTCTGTATACTATGCTCCATTTGCATAGCTTTGTTCTGAACCGATTTGAGAAAGTTGTGTTTGGCGATGATTCTCCTGGTCCAGATGATCAACGCAATTGTGTCTTTTACCCCAATAGTATGAAGATCAGCAGTGGGCACAAATTTCAGCAAATCAATAGTGTTTTGGGCCCATTCCGAAGGTTTCTTAGCTAATGTTTCAATAACAATAGTACACCTGCTTCGGTCCATAGTAGCCACGTTGTCTTTATCATTTATAAAATTTAGATAAACCCTGAACTTAGCAACCTCTACAACAATAGCATCCCATATCACATGTTTAGGTCCTTATAATAGTGTTTTACCTTTTAACCTCATCCTCAACTTGCTTACTCTCTCTTACAAATCTCGATTTTCCCTTTGGAGTGGAGCCATCTTTTCATCTTTTGTTTTCATCTCTTGTTTCAACTTTTCCAAGGCTTCCTTAAGGATTTTGATTTCCCCTGTCTGTAGACTCACTTGGGACATGGCTTGAACCACTCCATCAGTTTTTGATCCATCTTCTGCATTAGCAGGTACAATGACAACCATATCTGACGTTGCTACTTGTCCTTGTAACCAATTCTCTTTCTCTGTTTCCAGCTGCAACACTTTAGCTTTGTAATTTAGTGCTTCTTGTCTGAATGTTTCCTTCTCTTTCTCAAGAGCAGCTAGCTCTTCTTCCAGTGGATGTTCACTAGGGTACATATTTAGCTTCTTCTTCAGACATTGGATTATCTTGTCCTTCTCATCTAAAGAAGCCTTTACTCCTTGAGGGTCTTCAGACTCCAATCTTTTGACTTGTGTCTTCTAGGATTTGCTGGATTCTTTCTCCTGTTTCAATTGTCGATCTAGTTTGAGTGCATGTGTTTTCAATCTTGAAACTTTTAGACTTAAACTTAGATCTTTCGAGTATAGAATTTCACTAGCATTTATGTGAAACTTTACTTTTTATGGGGAACCAATATTCTCATAGTGCATCTTGATTTCAGACACTTTATCATCATTTTCTCTTGCTATATTAAACATCTTTCTTTCCAAATCTCTGACTAAGAACAAGGACGTCTTGTTCTAGGATATCTTATCTACTTCAGGAAACAAGTCTCTTATCTCTCTGTTGTCCATACTTCCTTTTACAACATATTGTTTCATCAAGTCTTCTTTGGATTGATATACTACCCCAGGTGTCTTGCTAAATATGTGTTTCTTGCTGCTGAAAACCCTTGTGCTTATTTCACTTTGTGGCATGCTTCTTGTACCAACTTCTTATTTCTTGGTTGCACCTTCCACCATCTCCATTCTCATTTTCTCTTTAGGTTCTTATTCTTCTAGGTCAACCACTTGAGAGGGTGGTGTGATTTTCATCTTCTTTAGAATATCTTGCTAACTACCTGCATCCAAGGCCTCTGAACTGTTCCTCTTATTATAAACACTCATCCTTTGGTATTTAACAATCAATATTGAAGAATATTTATTTGTCTGGATCTACTAAGGGGAAGACTCTATTGGTTTTATCCGATCATGATGCAAAGTGACCTCCATATCTGTACATGTTTCCATATTATCCTGTTTATCAAATCCTTCAACATGATCGTGCTTATAGGATCCCAATTTTCTCATCAGCCTTCTCTTTGATATGATTTGATGCAGGTCATATTTCCTTCCTTGTAATTGTGTAAACACTAATTCAATGAATTTGTCTTGGATCTGAGGTAAACATGATTTTTTTTTACCACAAAGGGTCCTACCGTGAAAGGAAATTTTATGTTAGATGCCTTCTGTGCTTTCAGAAAGTGCTTTGTTTCTGAAATGATCCTTTGTCTGATGAACTCTAAAGAAAAATTTATGGGAGTCAAAAAGACTAGGTAAAAGATAAGGTCCTTCTTGATAGCCATACACCCATATCACAATAGATTGTATGAACATCATCCAATCTCCTACTCTACTCTCTGGATTTAGTTGTAAAAAAAATTTCATTTCTTCCAGAACCCTTGTCAAGTCTGAGTTGAATATAAGATTCTACACCCTAGACATGATATTATTGATGAAAATAAGCATGGTGATCCTTTTACATTTAGTTGAGATGAAACCAGTTTCAGGGAATTCAGTCTTGTTTGATTCCAGGAACATCCTCAACAGGTGCGTGTAGTATCCGAAGTGTATCGATGAAATGAAATTGACTATTTCTCGATGCATATTATCAATGATGAATCTGTCAAAACTAATACAGACCGAATGACAAGACTTTGACACAAAAAGGTTATCAGGAAACCTAACATGAGTTCTAATATGAACTTGTCATTATCTAACCCTAAAATTTGGCTAAGCACGGAACAAGCCCACTAGACCTCAATGATCATAATGCTCACATTGATAGGTAATGACAGACTTTTTGAATGAAGTTAAGGTTTGAAAATGGTTTTCATAAATAGGGTTTTTACTTATGAAGGGAATTCTCTGTAAACTGTGATCATCTTCTCTTCATTGAAGGGCTCTGACGCTATGGAGGAGGATTCTGATACACTGAGGGTATGTCAAAGTGAAGGGATATCTCAAGGAAAGGAAATACTACTTATACGACATAAGGGGTAATGGAGGCTTGAGCCATTCTAAGAAAAGGGATCCACTTCCTAACATTGTCTAACAAATTCGATTTGGACACAAAAACGGGCGAGATTATTATCTATGTGTCAAAAACATCGGAGTCCATGTAAATTAGGGCTTCTTCTCTAGAGGCAATGTCTTGTTCATTCATGGATAAAATGACAGTATTAGCGGCCATTGTGAAAAATACCTGTTAAGCGACAAAGAAAACACGAATCTGATCCAAATTTGAGCTTGATTTTCGAATGGATGGTTTGTGCCAAATTTTGAACGTTTGAATGTTTCAAAGTATCATAAAATAATGTCGAGTATCCTCCTTTTATATTTTCCTATCGATGTTGGGGAACGGAGAAAATGGTTTTAGGTAGACCGCTTTTCACCCCGATTTACCTCTGGAGGCACCATGCATCCACGAACAAAACCATGGCAATTTTTCCCGGCCCACCTTCATATTATTAATTCTTGTGCTACTTCAATCACCGATATGAGTTTCAGTCATTGATCTAGATCACTCTAATATCTACGATCCATCGTGCCCCAACAACTTTTGATATCGGGGATTGGAGAAAGAGGTTTTAGAAAGACCGCTTTTTTCCCCGATGTACCTCTAAAGGTTCCATAAGTCTACAAATGAAACCATGGTATTTTTCCTCTACCCACCTTTGAGTAAGTATCTTTCGTGCTGCTTCATTCCCTGATATGTGACTTAGTCGTTGATCCGGGCTGCTTCAGATTGAAGGTCTGTAGAATCATACCTTTCCTGCCTCTGCTATATTTGTCCACATGTCGCCATATAATACCTTATCCTCCAAACTATCATGCTTTCATATCGATGTGGATTTTCTCTAAATCTATGAAACTCGGATCTTGATCTTAAAATTGTTATGATGATAATAGGGTGGTGAATGATGTATTTTCTTTGTCCTCTTCACGCACTGTTATCTGGTTATAACCAGAGTATCCATATAAAAAGGAAATCATGTGGTCACCTACCACCCTCTGTAAAATATGATCCATCTTGGGGAGGGGGTAATTGTCTTTTAGAGAACACTTGTTGAGATTTTGGAAATCAACATAGAAGCATAACTCCTCGTTTTTCTTCCTCACCGGTACCAAGTTGGCCACCCAGTTTGAGTACCTCAATGGCATGATAATCTTTGCATCCAACATCCATTTAATCTCTTTCTCAATTATTGTCATCAACATAGGATTAAATTGTTGAATCTTCCGTCTGAATGGCTTGGAGACAGCCTTCAGAGGGATCTTGTGTTGGATGACGTCAGTGTCAAATGTCTTTAAATCCTCATATGATCATGAAAAAGTATCAATTTATATTTTGATGAGACTAACTTAACTGTCCTTTTGTTCAATAGCTAATGCTTTGGAAAGCTTGATGATCTTGGGATTCTCATTGGTCCCAATATTTCAATCTATTATCTCTTCTTCTTGATTCTTCTTGGAAGCTCCTCTGGAAACATTATTGTTGTCAAACAACCTTTCCAGTCACACTATTCCTCTTGGAATGTGATTGGTTTTAAGCTCCACAATATCATGGCTAGCTATTGTCTTTAGCATATGAGATGTTTTCTGATTTTCTAATTCATTATTTTCACCTTCTGGGCTTTCTTGGTCGATTGTGATATTGGAGAATTCATCAATGGCGTGTAGAAATATCTGCAGCTCTAGGTCATCACTAAAGACATTCCAATTCTTTATGTTGTCCTCTATGGCTATTCTATGTCTAATTTCCACTTGATATTTAATATTTGGACCAATGGGAGGTCTAAAAGTGCTATCATTTAGGTCCAAAGAATATTCCTTTTGATTCTCCCCTTTGGGAATGAAGTATATGTTAAATGATAGAAATAAATTTTTGATCAAGTCTCATACCTCATTTATGTATTGCTTGAGCCTCTGTTGTTTAGCCTAGTAGATTTTCTTAACTTGATTTATGATTAACTTGGAATCACCAAAACCGTTAAACAGTCAATGGCCATGTCTTTGGCATCCCTCAATCCCAACACCACATCTTCATATTCAACTATATTATTAGTATATTGTGAAGGGGAAATGAGGAGTATACCTGCCCCAGATCCTTCCTTTGATGAAGATCCATCGAAATAAATCTTCCATACTTTGTTTAGTTGATCTGTCAATGGTTGATGTTTGCATTAGCTAACTGATATTTCAGGTTCATCATAATTTAAATGAAAAATAGATGAGCTGATCTCACCCTCAACAACATAAATTGGGTGATTGCTTGGGTTCTGATGGTCATTGATGATATAGGCTAATATTACATCTCTATATAGCCTCCTATGTTCCCCTCCAAACACATGGATGGTGGCATAAGTGTGGTCCATTTGTAATTATCCTCCAAAAATCTTATCCCAAGCTATGGATAAGAGCATACCAAATAACAGGGGAATGTCAGCCATGACAATGTCCATCACTACACTCTTCATTAGTAGTTGTGCCAAAGAAACCACCATATATATTATCAGTCCCATACATTTTACTTTCTTATAATCGAAGGAGTACAAGTCTTGGTAGGGTTTCGTGATCTCCAGACCTAGTTCTTCCATAACAACTTTGGGAATAACATTATGCAAGGCTCCTGAGTCCATTAGAAAGTTATACATGTTGATTAAGGTTGGTTGTCATTGATGTCAACCCTTGAAGAAAGACCCGTAGCACAAAGGTTTGGGTAATGGACCCAATAGTGTTTGATGTAAATATGACTCATTATTTTT
>JZKD02S1012278.1:842667-870491 GCA_000966675.3 Picea glauca
GTAGTTGACACATGATTGGTACATACTTGGCACATGGTTGGATGCACTTTTTTATGGTACATGTTGATTACAGGTTGGTGCATGGTTGATGCACTTGTTTATGGTACATGTTGATGCATGGCTCATATTTATTGGTACAAGTTTACAGAGGTATATCTCATAGTGATAGTGTGACAGTGGTTCCATCATTCTACTTCTACTTCAGGGTGGCAGGACGGGGGAAGGACAGGTGGTTGTAGCCACCTTCCGATTGTATCCAGAGAACATTAGGGGTTGTAGCCTCCTTCTGGTTGTAGCGAGAGATTTGAGGAGTTGGAGCTTCCCTTAGGTTGTAGCCTAAGAAACTAGGGGGTTGGAGCCTCCTTCCAGTTGCAGTTGGAAAATAAAGGAATTTGGTGCTTCCAATGAATGTAATTCTTCAAGACATATAAGAAAAAACATTCCATGGTTTTCTCCTGATTTGGGTTTCCACGTAAAACACTGGTGTATTGTGTATGTGTGTGATTGTTTATTTATTACTGCTCATTATTGGATAATAATTCTACATTGATATAACATTTGAAGAAAAAGGATTATAATTACGTTATTGTTGATTCATTCCCCCTCTCAGTAATCCAACAATACAATATCTTATAATGGACATTTAAATATATATAGAATGGTGGAGATGCATTAGATCCATCCTCAATGTGTGGACCCACAGTGATGGTTGGGTTCTCATCCTGCAGACTAATCACATCAGAAGATACAATAGGAGTAGTTGGTTGCAGAACTTTCATGATGGATTTTTTGAAAGGTTCATTCTTCATCAATTAGGCCAATGGAACATGGATCTTGATTTTTATCAACTCATGCTCTAGGCTAAAAGAGGCTTGTGGGCTATCAACTTCCTTTATTTCAGGGACTGCACATTTATATGGGGGAATTTTTTGAGCTTTTGATGAGATACCTTTACTTGGATTTGTCTTGGGAGGAAGTTTATCCTATTTGTTTTGATCAGAGGTGGTGTCTTTGGGATCCCCCTTTCTAGGCCTCAAATCATATTTCTTCTGGGATTGGCCTTGAATAACTCCCTCTTCCTCTATCTGATTATCAAAATGATTTGACATTTGTGCTACCTCATATTCTTGTTGCGTTAAGTGAATGGTATAAAAATATGTTTCATTGAAAAGTACAACAAAAGTACCATCTATAACATTGTTGTGCACATCTATCTCCTCAATCTGATTGTCTTGGAAAGGAGGCACTACCCTTTGATCATAAGCATTCCTCCTTTCTCTCTGCATTATCTAGGGGGCATCATTATGCCTTCTAAACTGGTTTGGATTTCTATTTCCAACCCCTTGAAAAGCTTTGTTTGGTTGTTTAGATTCCCATTTCATCTTAGTTATTTTAGATGTGATATCCTTCAAAGTTTTGGTCATTTCATGAAGTTTGGGATCATATGTGGTTGGGTTATAGGAGCTAGGGGAATCTTCTCTTTGTTTCTTCTTGTCTTTATCAGATCTAGTCTTTAACCTGTCTGATGCTAAGATGTTGGATTCAACCTCAATGGATGCTTCCTGCATGGACAACAAGGTGGTATATATTCTCTCCCTCAACAGAAGGGCCAACTCTACATCAAAATAATTGGCATAAGTGATATTGGTAGAGGATTCAATTGGTTTGATCTCATCTGGGATTCTACCATACATCTTAATGAATCTCTTGGTGAAGTCTGAAATAGATTCACCATTCTTTCTCTCTAGAGCCCCAAACTCGGTGATGTAGTAGAGATAATATCTCCTATCTCCCCATTTCTTTATGAATGCTTCATCCAATGCCTCAATATCTATGAGGGAGGCTGGAGGAAGACCCACCATTTCCTTACTTCCCTATCCAAACTTTGCATGAACAACCTCATCCACACATCTGCATAGTCAAGTTAAAGTTATCTGCAAAGCTGTAGAGGGATACCAGATGTTCCTCGATAGTGAAATCACCTTCCCCATTATATCTTGGTAAATATTTCATGTAATTTGTGGCTAGGAGTGCATGTAATCCTATAGGTAGAACTACGGGTGCATATATCGAATCAGTTATGACATCCATCCTGTTAGCATCCATGGCTTGGGAAATAACAATATGAATATTTATGGGAGCTACAGGGGTGGACACTAGACTAGATGATGAAGTAGATTTAGGAGTTGAATATGTCCGAGGTTCCTTGGAATTGTGATTCTCAGGGATAGCAAATTGAAGTTTCTCGTGATGATGAAGAGAAGTAGACTCTTTGGGAAAAACTTTCCCCTTGAGGGGGGAGGTATATCTCTGAGCTACGATGGATTTTCTTAGTTTCCTTTCTGGCTCAGAGACTACTGTGTCCTTCACAAAGTTAGGGTGAGCCTTGGTGTATTTGATGTGTTTAGATTTGGATCCTTTGAGTCCTTTTCTGGGCGCCAATATTTCTTTCTTAAATTCTACTCAATGGAGTCACCAGGTGAAATATGTAAGTTTGTTTGTGTCTAATATTTGTTCACCATCAAAGGTTAGAGTTATTCAGTGTCATTCTCCTAGGGAAATATATTTTGTTACTTCATTCCCTGACAACAACACCAGAATATGTTGGTCCTAAGGTCTGCACCCGACTACTAAAGGGAAAAGATAGGACATCAAGTTTATAATGATTGGTTTTTTGATAAGTTGGTTTTGTTGGTCATCTTAAGGATAGGTTTCAAAGATGATACTATGGTTGGATAGACCACATAGTATAAAAGTGGGTTCTCCTTTTCTAATGGTATGGATATTAATATAAAGTTGGAGATATGAAAAGACAAACATGGGAAACAACAAAAAGCAATGCAATGAATCATTTGTTGCATGAGAATAAAGACTTAAAATAATATCTTAAGACTTAGACAAATATCTATATGCAAATCATTCAACAGGTTTCCAAATAGTATATCTTTCTCTAAACAATAGATGTATAATAGGTTGTCGAATCAACAAAAAGATGAACTAAAAAAATGGTTGAAAGCATAAGGAGATTTACATTGCACACATCACAAAATTTGCATTCAAGACAAGATTAAACACATAAATATTTGAGTAAGAGAACACAACTGTCATAAAAATATATTCACTAGGTAGAGAACTTTACATTCAACTGCACAAGTCCAACCCTTCTGCTCCTTTTATTCTTCTCCAAAAACTGAACCCTTAAAACATACCAAAACTGCCTATTTATCAGAGTTGCAAAGGCTCTCTTCCATCTGGGACCGAGGCTTAAATCTACCATATATGTTGTTAAAAAACTTATTAACTTCACTAAACACTAGCTGGAGTCCCTTAATGTATACTTCGATCCTGACTTAAATAAAAGGAGTGGTTCTTATCACACAAAAAAGACCATTGATTATGCCTTAATCTAAAAAAATAATGCAATTAAATAATTGAAAACTGTTACTATCAATGAAACTGGACGAATGCATGCGATGGAATGAAATAGGACTTGACACAAAAATACTAGGAGTGATAGAACTGAGTTTTGTAGTGAGCACTAGAATGCGCACTATTTGAGGCCATTGGGGACAACTGAAAGTATTGGCCATGTTTCCCCCCCCACTTATCTCTTGTAGAACATAAGCAAGTCATGTTGCGCTTTTCTGGAGTTTGGACATGGAATTTCCCCATTCTTGTTTTGGCGCCCCTTTTTAAAATATGCAATAAATGTGGGTGAGCCACTTGAGATATTTGAAGTTTGGAATTTTGTGATTTGTGTGGCATCTAAATCCCTCGGAGTGCTAATATTGTGAAGTCACTAATCTGTGCTTATATTAGGATAATTAACCTGAGATTAATACTTTAATCGTTAAAGGATTTCTGGAGTTTGAAACTTCAAGAGGCTTGTAGTGCTGCGTTTGAAAACCTCTCGAAGGAAGATCTCCTAAATCCAAAGTGGCATCCTGACATCAATTTTTGATGTGTCATAGAAAGGAGTGTGACACATGTCACTTAAAATAATGCATATGTCGGCCCCAAATGTGCCAAAAATGGGTGCCATGTGTCTCGACTGACAACTTCCATGTGTTAGTGCTAGATGAATGCCACATGTATTGGCATATGAGTGTCATGTGCTTTGGGACTTTATGCTTTGGGAGTTTTTGGATGTGCGACGTAAAAATTTCCCGAAGTAGTAAAGTCTCGAAGTGATGTGTCTTAGAAGGAGAATGACATGTGTCACCCAGAAATGAGCAGATGATACAACAAATGATATGAAATAAGTTCCACGTGTCATGACTGATGGATTCCATGTGTCTCCAGCACTTTGATATTTCGAGGCTCTGTTACTGTCTTGAAGTAGAACCTCTTGGATGAACTAACTTGTGAAGTGACGTGGCAGTGAGGGCCCATTTCGACACTTTGGGGCTCCAGTACTTCGAAAGATTTGAACCAATGGCAAGTTCAGATGCTCGAATTTTGAAGTCGCGGAGTCAATCTTGTTAAACCCCATGTGGGTTCAAGGCTCTGAATACATGAGGAACATTGATCTTCATCAACTGTTGGATCTCCACCATTGAATATTTGACCTGTCTGTTTGGCTTAAATCCTAAGCCCAAAATGGACTGCTTTGATTTGCTACGTTTTTCTGTAGAAGATTAATGAGCTTACAAAGGACTTTGTTGGACCTAGATGTCTCATGTGCACACAAAAAACTTGGTGGACATGCTTCATGTTCAATTAGTGGAAAATATGATGACAAGTATTTCAAACTCAAACTAGAACATGAAACCACCCTTCAAGAAAGAGAAAAATGATGGTGCAAAATAAGTAAAGAAGAGAAGGGGCCATGAAACTAAGTGATTAAATAATGGAGAATAAGATAAGAAAGCAACCAAAAAACTCAGAATTGATGGATGCATAGGGTAAAGGAGGGAAAAGGGTAGGGGTGTAGACCTAGGTTACAACAGGGAGGAAGTGTAGTCTAAGACGGGAAAAGTCTTGAAGCCCAGAGTTTCAAAGTCCATCACAACCATCAGTTGTTGGAAGAAGGTGAGCCATAGATCTTGAGTACTTCGATAGTCTTGTATTCGGGAGGAAGTGGTAGTCAAGTAGTGGAAATATCAGAATCCCGGAGCCTCGAAGTTACTATGAGTCGTAGATCTCAGAAGCTTAGAGCCCCAGAGTTACTGTGAGTCATTGATACCCTTTGATTGTTCAGCTATTCATTGATTTGGTGTTCAGAGGAAATTTGAGAGTAGTTCATCAAGAATCTTGGAGCCTTGAAGTAGCACTCGTTAGCCATGCACCTGGTTATATCTGACGCTCGCATGTGATTTATGTCGGGAAAAGGGGGTGAGTGTCAAATTTGATTTTAAAAAGGGAGTTTGATGTATGGTTTTAGCCTGAAGCCATGTGGAGGAATTCAATGGTGTGTTAGTACCCTTGTAGACTTGGTTTTACACGTGGGTAACAAGAAAGAGTCTGTGGTAGAGAGATTTGAGGGCTCAACAAGAGCTTGAGAGCTAATTCAGCTCCTTAGTGTGAACGATCCTTAGATCGGGAGGTCGCATGAGCCCTAGGATATGGTGGGGGTTTGCATCAAGTGGTATCATATACAATATAAGTTTTTGTATCATACCATCAAGTGGTATCAGAGCCTAGATAAGTTTTTCTCTGATACCATCAAGCGGTATCAGAGCCCAGATAAGTTTTTTTTCTGATACTATCAAGTGGTATCAGAGTGTATTTTTTTCTATAGATAGCAGGAAAAGGAGAAAAAATAGAGTTTTGATGCTATGTTGTGTGAGAAGATATGTTTGCAAACAACATGAAGTAGACTTTCCAGTAGGGTAGGGTAAAGAGAAAATGGTTATTGAAGGCCATAGACAAGGTCTGAGAGGAGACCACAAGAACATGAGCAAACAAGAGATAGATAAAGATCTCAAGGAGACCAGAGAGGGGATAAAAAAATTAATGTTGCAATGGCATCGAATGCAGAAAGGAAGCTAGAGGTATGAGTGGCCCATGAAGGGGAAGGTAAAATGGCCTATTCAGTAGTTGATTTCTAGGAAGAAGAAACATATGTTGATAAGGTGGCTAAGGCAAGTAGAAAACCTCGGTGACATAGAGGAGGATATGGTTTGCATTTTTGAACCAGAAATTAGAGAGAGCCTCGCTGAGGAGGAAAATAGATCAGCTAGAGATATCACATATTTCCAGGAGGAAAATGAGAATAGATGGGTTGAAGATCTCACAGACTGTCAGGAGGGCAGAACAAAAAATTCAGGTTGTCAGGTGGACAAGGAAGATAAGATGAGATTGTTTGAGAGTCTCATGAACTTGGAGAAGAGTTAAAATAAAAAAGAAGTGATGATATGAGAGGAGGAATATTAGAGGTGCATTCTGATCATTGGGGGAATCAACATATTCCTACCAGGTAGGCTAGAAGAGGCCAATGCATGTATTTCACATATGGAAGTGATGCAACATACATCTGAGGAAGATTCCATGGGGCCAATTGTTTTTAAAACTAACCATGCATGTGTTCCAGGTGCAGAAGAAGAAAGACAAATAGCAGACACTGTCAAGGAGGAAGAGAAGGAGAAAATACTAAAATCTTCCCAAGAGATGAAAGAAGAGGAGAATTCAAATAAAATCCTCACTCAGTGGGAGAAGGAGTTGAAGATGTTGGAGGATTGGTTAAGAAATACAGAGATAGAAGAAGCCTTATAGAAGGATGCAGTCATGAGGAGTGGAGAAAAATTCCATCATGAGGAGCAGCTAGAAAATGTTGAACTTATTCCAGTGGAAGGAGATGACAAAAGAACAGAGGAACTAACAGAAGAAAACTATCAGAAGAGATGGTTGAGCATGTTAGGTAGCTGGAGAGGTAGTTGGGGGGACTAGAGGTCCCATAGTGACAATAGTGGAGGAATTTCAATGTAAGGTGGACTAGGTCCACTATATTATTAAATAAGGCCCGCTATGGTAGTTCTATATAATAAATGGGTAGTTAGATATAATAAATGTAAGAGGACTTATTAGAAGGTTCTACTTCTAGAAGATTCCTCCTCTATAATTTTCTTAGGTAATGGTATCACTATATAAAGGGTTTAAAGAAATGTAATGGGACATGAAGAGAAGTATTGTATTTGGAGCTAAAGCTCATTAGGAGGTTTCCCCCTTGAAGAGGCAAGTGAGCAGGAGAGGATCCATTTCATAATAAGATCCATTGTATGGTGTTTCCCTACCCTAAGGGTTTGATATAATAAAGTGGTGGTTTTCTATATGGTTTCATATATATTGTGTGGTGATTGTATTCATATATATTTGGATCTATTGTGATATTTTTTATTTGAGTCTTTGTAACTTTCCCTAAAATTAATCATGTATACATAGGCATTCCAACCCAAAAAATGTATAATGATATTTAGAATTTATATTTCTGGTAGCAATTCCAACCAACAAGCTCTCCTTCCCTCTCATCCTACACAACCCAAAGAAATGAACCCCTTTCTCTACCCTACATTCCCTCAGGCTATTCCACTTCTCTTCAGGGCTCTAGTGCACTCACCGAATAAGTTTCATAGTTACGTCTTCCAGAACTCTAGCTGCAATGAGTCGATTGGAATTTCTTCATTCCATGTCTTCATCATTGAGCTCGATTTCCATATGGTGTTCTTTTTCGCGAGCCTCCAACTTCAATAGCCAACATCTCATATGTATTATAAAAATACAATCATCATGATATATTGTTATAACAATTTCAAATATAAATGTCAAATATGTTTTATACAAGAAAACAAAGTTTCCAAGCATGAGCTTCCAACTCATAATTCATTTTTCTCTTGCAACTGCAAGAATCAATCTTTATTATGGATTACAACAATTTCATACCCAATACCAATATTCTTGCAATTTTCTCAACCTTCAATCAACCAAACCAATTATTAGCATAATCATGTAACAATTTGTAACTATTAATTTCTCAAATTTGTTTTATATAGGAAAATAAAATTTCTAGGCATGAATTCTTCTTCTCATAATGTTTGGCTTTTGCAGTTGCATATATTAGTCTTCCTTCTGGGCTTATATCCCTTCCATATCCAAGACCATCATACTTTCAATTTTCCTCAACCTTCACTGAAACAAACAAGTTTTCAGTATCATGCATATGTATATTTTCATGGAAATAATTAAAAAAATTCACAAAGTGATCTCAGAATTGTTTACAACAACAATTCAATCACTTACATTAATCCAACTATTAACTGGAATGAACCCATCATTCTTTACACATGTATTATCAACAAATATTTTATTTCTTCTATCCACCAATATTTCTATCACTTTGTTCCCTTGACAAAGATTTTCCATAATTTATCATTATATAACTACTCTCACTTGCAACTTTCTTGTTGAATTATCTAACAACTCCTAAAGTGTTTTCAACTTCATGAGTTAGCAATACTCACATCATTCCAGTTGTTATCATAATCATTTCTATTTTATATAATATATACATGCATTCACCAAAATGCATTCAATAATTCATGTAATACCACTTGTAACATTTTTAATAGTTCCAAAAAGTGATCTCAAAATTGTAACAAACAACAATCCAATCAACTTCAACTAGTATTCATATTAAGTATAATGCAACTATCCATTAGTATGTATTTTCAACACCACATGCTTTTAATAATGTAACAATTAATTACTAAATAAAATAACAATCGATGTGCCAATACGCATGGCCACAACTACAAAATGAATCCATGCATTGACTACACAATACCATATAACTATGTCATGCATTCCACCACGATGAGTTGGAAGGTCTGGCCAACGCCTCAACACATCATCCACACAGTTCCTACTTCTTTCCTAACTATTTGGATACATTCATTTTCAAAACAAACATAACACCAAGAATATAATTCTTAAGTGATTTTCAGTGTCGGCAAAGAGATTGCATTCCAAAAATTAGATATACAATAGATACCATTGATCACTCACATAGCACGATAGCCCTTCCATATCAAACCATATTATGGTCTAACACATGACTAGCTCTATGGATATACATTGTTATATAAGGAGTATGTCTCCGGAATTAACCCGATTATGATCCCATAACCAATCATAACACAATATATAGCTGGAAATCTATCTAAATGCATTCTAGCATCAATAACATATACATACTCTAAGTCTTTGGCCATTACATATCGATTTAAATCTTGAAAAATTAACTGAGGGAATTTTTACCTCAATTCCCTTCAACATAGAAGAAACAAATGCATATTTGGATGGTTGTTATCAACCTACTTGATGCTACCTGATCAACTAGTATTTATAGAAGCTCACAAAATTCCTCCTTCATCATTTTAATCACCATTTCTACCGCCCTCATGGTCTTCACATAGATGGAAATCATAAGCAACAACCACATCTTTAACCATGCGATATCATTTTTATTGAATACATAATCCATCATTAGTCATACTCAATTTCCATAACATCATTATTTCATAATAACAGACTACTCTAAGTTTACAAGCATGTTATATGTATATCCAAGCATGTGAATATGGACAATTACACATCTATATGCACCAAGCATTCACTATCAGCATGCCTACTAATGCATATGCATTTTAAATTCATTGTATGCCTCATGCACTCTAGTGGATTTATGTTTCAATTCACTTATTTATTTATTTATTTATGTTGTAGTGTGGATATTGATTGCATGTGGGTCTTTCATGCTTGATTTCAGATTAAATGTTATTAGATTTCGATATCATTTCATAAGCGAGTTTTTGGAGTAGCGTGGCTAGCCTATGGGTAGTTGGGTACATTACAGATTAGCGTGGTCATCCTGAGGGTAGTTGGGTACGTTGCAATATCTCAACAATTTCAAAATCTTCTTCTTATATTCCTCCATGGTCATATTCCCCAACTTGAGTTAAAATAACTCCTACATCTTATTATAGTAATATTTTGAAAGGTATTATTGCTAGAAATAATTCTTGCACTACTTCCAAGAAATCCTCTTCTCATTGATGTGCTTAACTTGCTTTATCTAATCCCACCACATATAAGTATTCCCTTGTAGATGGCAATAAATCCTTTCTTCTGTATTGGATGAGTAATTATGTAGTTGAAAATACTTTGTTATCCCTAGCAACAAAGCTTTAGCATCCTCTCCCCTCTTTTTTTAACCATCAAATGTTGGTGGCTTAGTATTCCTAAGATCTCTCAAATTTTCCATTTAATGTCTTCTTCTTCGATGCCTAATAGGGGAAAATTTTGGACTACTCTTTGATTCTTTATATGCATATGACTTCTTAGTTGAATAAGTGGGTGAGTAGTGATGCCTTCAAGTTCTTGTAGCACTTCTTGAGTACCTGGATCTTCTATGACTATACCTTCTTACATGGAATCTACCTTATTCCTTATGTCTTGAATATAATCCATTATTTATTTTCCTCTATAATTGATTCAAACTCTATAGAAACTAAGTGTTTAGATGAGTTTTCAGTGTTTAGATGAGTTTTCTTCTCTTGAGCTTTCAAAATCTTCTCATTTTCAACTCTAAAACTCTACACTTCTATCTTCAAAACTCTCATTGTTTCTACCAACTCTAATGGCTCTATTCTATATCTATGTCCATTGGAATTTGTCTCTTCATTTTCCACACTAATATTTAGATCCTAAACTTTTTCATCATGGTTGTAAGGCCCCTGTGCATCTTCTATGTATCCTCCTCAATGCTACTCTTCAATTTTGAGATTTAATTGTCCTAGTTGTAACATTGATTATACAAGAAGTGTGCATACTAATAAAAATGATAGATACACCTCATTTCCATATCTATATCATTTTATTTCAAATTCTATAAATTATGTACATTGTAAAAAAAAAAAATCAATTAAGACTACAAACCCTTTTCCTTTCCAATTTCTAAATAACTATGAAGAACATATCCAAAACCTAATCCTTCATACATATTTTCCTTTGAATTATATTTCCAATGACTATACTCATGGTCCAATCTAAGCTCAAAGATCAAATTTATATCTCTCATAATTCAACGATTTTTCCCATTTTCTACACTTTCCTCATTGATGCAATCAAGCTTGGAGACCAACTTCTACCACATGTAGAAGAAAACTGAAAATTTCCATGAAATATTTTGTATTAGATGCAAATAAAAATGATTATGGTGAATACAAAGAAACTTCCATATTAGTGATATGATGGTCCAAAACAAATCTAGATTAATTTGGAATTGTCAACTTTGCCTTTTTTGCACCTTCTCTAGACTTAGAATTTTTAGCCAAAACTGTTATCTACCAAACAGAAAAAAATTGAAAAAAAAATAGAAAAAAATAAATTTATGGATTATTGAGGACATAAAATGTTGACTACGATAATTTTTCCATATTGGTGATATCAGGCCCCTTTCCCTCCACTGAAGATTTCAAAAATATCCAAAAACATCTCATGGAATAGTGGATTTTGGTATATTTATGCATCTCCATTCCAAACCCTTTAGAATTTGGCCAAATTCTTCGTTGGGTTTCTTCATGTCTTCTCCTAATACTGACTATCCCAATTTCACCTTCAAGGTTTCCTCTATCAATGAGTACCACCTTGATCATTAAAAACCACTAATATGCAATTTCTAGAATTATGGAGTTGAATTAGCAAATTGCCATCAATGGCACTTTTATGGCCCTCTTCAATTCACTTTTATTTATTTTATTATTATAATTATTTTATTGTGAGCCATTGGTAATCTACAATCCTCTTCCTCCACTTGGAACAATTCTAACTGCAAATGTGATAGGGGTCCCAATTTTTCCTTTCATCTTCCACCTTCCTATGATAACACTATTCCCGAAATTGTAAATGTAGCTATATCCTACTAAAATACTATGGGAACACTATGTGGATGTTGGAATTGATGAACCTTTTTTTATAGAAGGTAATGTATATATTTATGTTGTTAAATAAAATGGAAGATGTTTCATAATTGTTGAAGGGGTTTCCATGGTAGATCATGATGCATGAGAGAGATGGTGAGGGGAACCAATAATAGTTGAGATGACCCCTACCAGACTATTACTATGCTATATTTAAATTTTTCAGACCCGGAACAATCCACTAACCCAAAGAATTTAATTACCAGTCAAGCTGGTAGTTGGAAAGTCTTTATCAAGAGTCAATGAGGAGATGGGCATAATAACCATCTAGAAACTTCCTAATCTGACGCACTAAATTGGGAATTCGACCCACAAAATATTGGTAAGGAAGGAAATAAAAGAAGGAAAATCATGGGTAGGGAGGAGGATGCAAGAGGAAGGGTTCTGTGGACCATTTCTGAAGAGGGAGAGAATGTGCAGCTCTATGGTTCGAAACAAAGCTGAAAAACGAATTTGTTTCTAGGTACATGAATTGTTTGGAAGCATCTTCTAACCAAGATGACAAATGGAGTTGCAAAGAAGATGAATGACTGAGGAAGGACTCATTTTAGAACTCCTTACTTGGTGGAGAGAAAATGGATTTGCCAAGTTCCTATGGGAAGAGGAGAGTGATATTTTTCCCTAGTTGTTTCTGAACAGAAGGAAGAATCTATATCAAAGCATCATGATCTAGTGTTGGCTTACTTTTTTATGCGCACAGGTTGTAAGACTCAAGGTTCTAGTTAACTATGACCAAAAAACCCATAAGACACTGAACCTTTTAGAATCACCTGCTTTCGCAGATGAAGTCTCATGTGAGGTATCTATGGGGAATGCAAGAACTAGGATTCTACAGGAGTAAATGAAAGGGAGGCAGATATCCAAGTCATTATTCCTTCTTCTAATTGTGTGTGCTCAATTATTACAGATATTATTGCAGTCATTCATGAATATTGCACCATAATCAATCCATGAACTAAATCTAGTCTATGAACTACAAAAACATCATTCATAAACACACATAAACAAGTAAAGAACACAAGATGCAATATTATATATCAACTCTATCTTTATTCATCTTATTAACTTATTACATTCATGATTCTGGCATAATCTCTAGCTTATGTAGACTCTCTCGACTATCTATCTCTCTATACTCTTTTTCACCCCACACAATACATATTTATACCCAAAATCTAGGGCTTAAATCCCTATTCTATCTATCCCAAAATAACCCATTATGATGCATGCCATGTCCAACTTCAATTAACTGGTTGTTTTCTTTCTTCTCTTTTTCTCCCTTTTTACATCTTTTATGCTATTATTCTATTTCTAGAAAGGTGCAGTGTCATCCTCCATGCTTTCTCCTCTCACTCACTTTCTTTATATTTTTGTTTGTGTGTTATCTTCTTCCTACACACTTTCCTTATTTTTGCACCCTTTCTTTATCCTTAGGTTCTTTCTTCCAAAATTGCATCCAAAACTTCCTCGTCCAACAGGACCCCAACACTCACCTATGGCTCATTTTGAGCCACTCAGGCTTGTTTATTATTCTTCCACTCTGAAATGAATTGTTGCACAGAATCCTTGGTGACCTCTACCTTTGTGACGATTGTGTAATCTTTTGTCATTATCTCTTCCACGGCCTACGCGGTCAAGTCTTGGATTTTGTTCTCTGTTATAGTAGTGGCTTGTTTGACCTTCCCCTATACAGTGGCCAATTCGCCAATAATCCTGAGCACTTCCTCTTTCCTATGTCCAAATCTCTTTTGGAGGACCTTCTTCTAGTCCTTGAGTCTCTGCACTTAGACATATGCTTGTCATTGATCCAAAATGGCATCCATTCACTCAATCGGTGGTAATGTTGTCACCTTATTTGCTTCCTCATTGGCTTGTTCTTGTGATTCACATAGTTTGTCCTTGACAACCTTCATCTCTAGGTTTCCCATGAGCTCTTCCCACACTTTAACACTTTCTTCACAAAATTTTTCACATTCATCTTCAAATTTCTTGATCTTGGCAACCGCTATCATTTCCATCCTTAGTCTACCTTCGTGCACCTCAGGTGGCATTCCGAGTGTGCTATTCATTTGTATATCTTGGACATTATCTCTAAATCCCTTCATGATTTCACCAATTTTCAACAACCATTCCTCCATTTTGGCCTCTATGACCGAGGGAACTTCTAGTACTTTTTTGTATAGATTTTGGAAACCAACCTGCATCTTCTGTATCATATCTTCCACTTCGTCCTTCTCCTTTTGTGATCTCATTTCCCTCTCCTCTTTGCCCGCTTTAGTCCTTAGAATTTCCTCCATGTGGACTTCAATCTCCTTCTTTTGTTGAAGGGTCGTCTCATACTATGTTTGTACTTGGGCGCTTTCATCCCTCATTTTGGCCAAGTCTTGTTGTGTAACATCTCCTCTATGTTTTATCTCTTGCACCAACTTTTCTTGTAATTCATGGAATCATTGGATGGGTAGTTGTTACCCATGATTTTAGTCGTCATGATGATGTATTGATGATGGTGTACTCAGGCTCTTCATAAAAACTTTCTCTTGAGAAAAGTTACTTTCATCTCTTCCTAGAAAACTCATTTTTGAAGAAGGTTCGCAGGCTGCTAGTATATTTGGGTGCGAGAATGTTTGATTCTCGCAGGCTGCCTTAAGCCAGGGTGCGAGCTTCTCACACTATGTTGAAAAGATAGGGTGTGAACTCTTCCTAAAGCATGGAAAAAGATGAATTCTCGATGTTTCTAGAAGGGAATCTTCTAGAAGGATGGGTTGGCATTCGAATGGTTATCCTAGTACTGGATTCCCTGATATTTTGGGATCATTCTTATACAAGTAACTATCTCATTCTCTCCTATATATTGAGGGAATTCTCATGGAAAATGTTAAGAAAGATTCATTGGAGAATTGGTGAAAGAACTGTGTGAAGGACTTAGCTTGAATAGCAGCTTGGAGACTCCAGAAAGTCTACCAAGAGGATTTGATCTTCTTCATGCAAGGATTGAGAAAGTGTGTGTGTCGGAGCCAAGAACCATCGAAAGAAAGTTTGTGACATAAAGGCTCAGGTTGTAATCTTTACTTTCAATTAATATGATATAGTGGCATGTCCCTTTCCCATAAATCTATTTCCACTTTATTGTGTAATTCCTTGATCATACACATAGGTTGACAGTTGAATATATTGAGCTATCTTCACTTTGGTTGGTTTTTGTTGTCTTGGTCTTGACTTCACGAGAGCACTGGAGCGAAGCGGGAGCAACAAAGACCCTAGGAAGCGATAATAAGGTATGTTATTTGTTCTTTCCTCCTAGTTAATTCAATGGTCAAAACTTAGGGAAAGAGTCATGTCCTGTCCTGTTTTGTTCTAGATCCAGGTGGATCTAGGGAGATCTATTAGTGTCCGCACCTACCGATTAGTCCAATAATAGTAGTCAAGATACAAATATATTCAATTGTCCCAATGTCATGATCTATTCCTGCAACTCACCTACTGGAAATTCAAGCACATATTCCTCAAGTTGTATAGTTCTACGCTCCCCTGAGGGTTGTGTTATGGATTTCTGTGCACTATCCTCTATTTTCCTTATTTATTTGGATGGGCCTATAGGAGAGATTAGTGATTGATGCAATGAGTAGGCTAGGTAGAATGAACTCCATTGACATCATTGCTTCTTTTCCATAGACCAACTGAAACAATGTCTCCCCTAACAACTTCTTACTTGTAGTTATGTAGGCCCATAACACTATATGGAATTGTAAGTCTCAATCATCTCTTCCTACATTGCATATGTTTTTCAAAGATTTTTCCAAAATCTTATTAAAATCTTCCACTATGCCATGGACTTGAGGGTGATATGGTGTACTCATTTGATGATGAATCCAAAATTCCTTAGTTACTGTTGCAATTGTTCTTTTCATAAACTGTTTACCTTAATCGTGAAGTAATATGCACGAACATTCAAACCTTGTGACTACGTTATCAAATAGAAATTGTGCAACAGTATCTATAGTACAATCAATAACTGTTGCTTCTTCCACCCACTTGGTCAAGTAATCTATCACAATGATGATGTATCTTTCCCTTTATCTCCTTGCTTGTGGATTGATCATACCTACAAAGTCAATGGCCTACTTATCAAATTCTTTTAATGTAACTTGTGGATTTAATGGAATTTCATCTCTCCTAGATTGTTTTCCCACTCTTTGACATACATCTTAGGCTTGAAAATACTCCTTCGAATATTTTTGAAGTGTAGGCCACCAAAGCTCTCCGCATAAAATATTATGGTCGTTTATTTTCCTGTGTAATTCCCTCCAACAATTCCATCATGTGCTTCCTCTAATATCATCAACCTTTCATGTTATAATACACAACGCCTCAATATTCCATCTACTCCTAACTTATACAAATTCCCTTCAATCCACTAATAATCGGTTTCTTTCACCACCAATTGTTTCTTCTGTGCAACTGCCATCTCGGATGGGGCCATGACTGTACTTAGAAATTCCACAATGTCCTCACATTAATCATCCACTATCCTAACTACAAATAAATGTGCATCTGGGAAATTATCATCTAAATTACCTACATTCTCTCCTATCAGTATGCATGGGAGATGATTAGGACCTGCATTAATCTTACCTGGTTTTACTATGACCTCAAAGTCATATTCTTGAAATAATAACATCCATATGCATATTCATCCTCCTAATATAGTCTTGTTGAATAAGTACTTTAAGGCAGAATGGTTTGTATACATATTGAAGTGGAACCCCTATAAGTAGTGCCTAAATTTATGTAGTGCATAGACCATTTTCAATCCTTCACATTATGTAGTGGTATAATTTTTTTTAGATATAGACAGTTTCCTACTCATAAACACAATAGGATGATCGATGTCCCCCTCTCCTAGTTGTGATATAAATGCATCCATTACTATGGATGATGCATCTACGTGTATATAGAACTCCTTGTTCCATTTTGGAAAGATCAGAATGGGTACAGTCACAAGTTTCTTCTTCAAAGTGTCTATCCCATTTTGACAGTCCTCATTCCATTCAAACTTGGCTTCCTTCTTCAGTAAATTTCCCATGGGTGTTGTAACCTACGTATATCCTTTGATAAACTTCTTGTAATAACCTGTATGACCCAAATTTTCCCCCAGTTGTCTAACTGATGTTAGAGGCTCCAACTCTAGAATTACTACGCTTTTGGCTGGATAAAACAATATTTCATGTTTCCATACTACATGCCCTATTAAAATTCCAAATGGTGTGCAAAATATACACTTGTTTAATTTCAACGAGATCTAAAACTTCTTGCATCGATCTAACATCATACGAAGAACTTAAATATGATCTTGCAGTAGACTAAACATCATCCAATCATCTAAGTAAACCTCCAAAAATTTATGGATGAACTCCTTGAATGATTCCACTACTACTCTAGAAAACACCACATGGGCATTCTTCAATCCAAATGGAATCACCATGTACAAATAACTACCCCACTCCGTTGCAAATGTAGTTTTTTGTCTATCTTCCTATGCAATTCTTATTTGATGGTACCTAGAGAATCCATCTATAAACTAATATGCTTATTGACCTCCTATGTTCTCTAGTACTTCATTCGTGAATGGTGTTGGGAATGGGTCATGTAAGGATGCTACATTCAACTTCCTTAGATCCATGCCGATCCTAATTCCTCTTGTATTGTTTTCTTGCACCATTATTGGGATAATCCATTCAGATTCTTCGACTGATTCAATGATACCTGCTTCTAGCATCCTGTCTATTTCATCCTTAACCTTATCCTTATGCCTCAGGTTTAACCTGTAAGGTATTTGTCGTATTGGATTTTCTCTTGGTTTTAGTGGGATCTTCATCTCGCCTAAGTTTTCTGTTATTCCCTTCATCTCTGAGTATGTGGTTGGAAATATAATTCTTGATATTCTCACAATAATTTGGAAACCTTCTCAATTATCTCATCATTCCAATAATCTCCTATCTGTGCAAACTTAGGATTCTCCACTGTCCCAATGTTGACCTTTTTCATCTTGATGGGTTATGTGTATGAAGAAAATGCAAGATCTATCCCTTCTACTGCATGTGTTTCTTTTGTCTCAGGTATTTGGAAATTCCTGGGATCCTTGTCCTCATATTCTTCCTTTGTTACATTATATCATTATAATAGCTTTTGGACCGTCATCTTGGCTTTGTGCGCACTACATAAACGTACTAATTACATCATCTCTACCTCCAAGAATATATTTGTTTGAATGACCTGTAGTGTTTCATGTATGGATGGATATTCATGTTCAAATGTGAACATGATTTCCAATCTCTAGATGATTCTTCCCATTCTGTTGTCTCCCTGCGCATCTCCAATTCAAAATACCAATTCTTTGGGATTGTGTCCAACATGTGTATGAATCTATGTTTCCACTCTAGCTCTGGTACTGTTAGCACATATATTTGTAAAGAGGGTGTTTTCACTAAGGATTTGTCCCCTGGGAAGAGAAAATGTGAGAAAATGGGTTTAAAAACCCACCATATACATTTTATCCAAATTATCCAGGTGCAGAGTTGAATCTCGCCTGTCCCGTTCCTGATGAAACAGTTATGAAGGTGGGGGAGGTTGTTGAAACATTGTCTCCCCCCATGAATGGAAAGTTGGAAAAGTATGACCATGAGGCAGTTTATCATCCCAGATAGTCTGATCTTGTGTGTGACATAGAAGTTGCATGGGCAGTCTGATAGGGAAGTCCAGACATAAAAAATTGCATCTGACAGAAGGATGTGTGCACAGAGAAGACTGCATACACATTCAGACTGAGAATACACAAATTATGGACAAGAAGCTTGAGCACGCCTCTATTGTAGTGGTGAAATATTTTGAGTATATATATGTAGTTTTGAGTCATTTTGAAAGGAGGTCCTTGGTTGAGAAGAGCTCCCAATTTTGTAATGCTTGTGATGCCAGAGATGTTCTCTGGTTATGTAATCGATTTGAGACTTTCATAATAATAGAAGTCAGTTTCTTATTTCTTTCCATTTTTTCTGTAAATGTTTTCTGAAACACTTGGGTATGGAGGATCATGATGTAGGTTTTATCATGGTGGTGTCATGATCAGTTTAATTCATTTCCATGTGTTGTATTTTCCCTCTCACATTGGATGGCTTGGACATGGAGGATCCAATCGAGCTGTCATAGTTGTAGGATGATGGAGTTTTGATCATTCTGTTGTTGTGACTGTGTTTCTTACAATACATTTTGGTGTCTGAAGCACGAACTCAGGACTTAGAGTTTTTTATATTCAAGCTCCTGAAAGGCCATATTCCCATAGTGGTCTTGTTCACTTTTCTCACTAAGTCTTCCCTCTTCTCTCACTTTAACTCAATTTTCCTGACTGAAGTTAATGTGGTCCTGTCCAGTTCTGTGTTGAACATCATTCATATTCTGAGTTTTTCCCATTGACATCCATCCATATAAACCGACATCTACCATATAACTTTGATGGATATCGTGCTTGCCTTTTTTGTAATCTGAAGGCAACTTTTGGTGCCAACATTTCAGGTGTCGTTTTCGGGGAACGAATTGAATACCTTTCCCTAGGTAGAATGAAAACAAACTTATGATTTTGAAGGTGCATTAGATATCAGAACCTTTGAATATTTCACTTGCACTTGGTGACTCCATTGAGGTGACTTCACTGTTTCAGTGTAGCTGCTTATGGCTACACCTGAAGCTCCCTAGGAGAACACAATGATTAGATCTAGTCTTTGATGGTGAACAAAGACCAGACACACTCATTCTACACATCATTCACCTGGCGAATCCATGGTTGAAGAATCGATTAACAACTCCAGTGGTTCAAAATGGAAAAAATCTTGGCTCAAAGGTTTGATCCCTTCAATTTTTCTGTTGTTCCTAGTTTTCCTAATGTTTTCCCTACTATGGATGAATGGGGTGATTATTTTCCCATATTTAGAGAGCGTAAAGAGGACAACCTTGCTCAACATCTCAGTGAGTTTCATGAACTCATGCACCAGTGGGAGATACATCATGAGGATGTATTAATGAATATGTCCGTGTTCTCATTAGCAGGGGATGCTCGTGAATGGTACCACTCCTTACCCCCTACTAGCATCTCCTCACTGGGAGAATTTCATGCAGCCTTCAATAGGCACTGTCAAAATTTTTATTCCTCTGAGTTTATTTGTCATAATTTTTGTGAGGAATATGAAGATAGTGATCAAGATATTGTTGGTTCTATTGAAATTTGTAAGGATGAATACCATGAGGAGGAATAATATGCTTTGGGTGAGCTGATGGAACTGGTAAAATCTCTCTTTGCCAAAATAGAAAGGTTGGAATCTGAACAAAGAGCAGAGGATTCTCTAGTATTTGAGACAAATGTTTTTGATAGCCCTACGGATGGTGATAGTATTAAAGATTTCATAACTGTAGAGGCCTTACATTCTTCCCCTGATGTACCTACTGTCTCATATTTAAATGAATACATAATGGTGTATTCGGATGAAGAGCAGCAGTGCCCTACATTACATTTTGATGATTCGGGAAGAATCCAACTTGCGTATGACAACTATGAATCAGATTCTAAGCTGGATTTGTAGGATTCCAAAAAACATACTGCAGATTCTTATCCTTTGTTCAATAATGAAAAATATTGTGAGAAAATAAACCATCTTGGACTTGTAGAAGACACCAAGCAACATTTTGAAGAGTAGAGATTTCCCACGGTTTCTTTTTATGACGATTATGAATCTGACCCTTGGGAGAGTGATGAAGAAGAAGTGGAGCATCTGAAGGTTTATTTTGTATCCTACTCATAACCTATCAGTGAGCAACCACCATCTGGGATTAGTCATCCTGCATCAACCTTTCACCCGCCTGCACTTGCTAGAGACATTCAACCTGGTGTGAACAGATGCAAGACAAAGCATGTTTTCTGTCACCATCCCAACGGATTTTTCCACTCATTCTATGAGCCTAACAACAAGTACATGGAGTGGAATTTCCTTCATGTCTTGGAGCCATCCAAAGTTATCTCAACTTCAACCTTTGGAGAGAAGCTGAAGGATGTAATTGCTCTATTGTCACGGTTGCATTATCTGTTATCTATCACTGACATAATAAATGGTCTTTCGGTTAGGAATCTACTTGAATGGCTATGGTGGAATTTTTATTTCATGTATCACTTTGTAACAATCAATTAGTTTAGGATTGTACATAAATAAGATCATGTGGAGCCCATGTGTGTTTATTTTCATTTTTTACTTATCGACCTATATTCCTCAGCAGGGTGTTTTGAGATTGACTCCATAGCCCAATGTAGAAGGCGACTGGAAGTACTGAAGATATTAGAGCCTCAAAGGGAGGAATATATCCCCCATGGAGCCTAATGTTAGCACATATTTTTGTAAAGGGGGTGTTTTCCCTAAGGATTTGGCCCCTGGGTGGAGAAAATGCGAGAAAAGGGGTTTAAAAACCCACCATATGTATTTTATCCAAATTCTCTAGGTGCAGAGTTGACTCTCACCCATCCCAATCCCGATGAAGCAGTTATGAAGGTTTGAGAGGTGGATGAAACATCATCTCCCCCCATGAATGGAAAGTCAGAAAAGTATCGTCATGAGGCATTTTGTCAGCCCAAATAGTCTGAGATTGTGTGTGACATAGAAGATGCATGGGCAGTCTGACAGGGAAAGTCCAGACGTAAAAATTTACGTCTGACAGAAGGATGTGTGTGTAGAGAAGACTGCATGCATAGTCTGACCAAGAAGACATAGTGTATGGATGAGAAGCTCGACGACGCCTCTGTTGTACTGGAAAAATATTTTGAGTATATATATGTAGCTTTGAGTCATTTTGAAAGGAGGTCCTTGGTTGAGAAGAGCTCCCAATTTTGTAATTCTTGTGATTCCAGAGCTGTTCTCTGGTTGTGTAATCCATTTGAGACTTTCATGTTAATAGAATTCAGTTTCCTGTTTCTTTCCATTTTGTCTGTAAATTTTTTCTGAAACACTCAGATATGGAGGATCCATTCGAGGATCATTATATTCTTATGATGTAGGTTTGATCATAGTAGTTTCATTATCCATTTCATTCATTTCCATGTGTTGTCTTTTCCTCCTCACACTGGATGGCTTGGGCATGGAGGATCCAGTCGAGCTGTCACAACTGCAGGATGATGGAGGTTTGATCATTCAGTTGTTGTGACTATGTTCCTTGCAACACATTTTGGTATCTGAAGCATGAACTCATGACTTCTCTTGAGTTTGAGTTTTTCATCTTCGAGTTGTTGGAAGGTTGGATTCCCATAGTGGTCTCGTTCACTTCTCTCACTAAGTCTTCCCTCTGCTCTTGCTTTAACTCAATTTTCTTAAATGAAGTTAATGTGGCCCTCATGTCCCTATGCATTTCCTTTCTAGTTCATTGTTGAACATCATTCATATTCTATTGAACATCATTTAGATTCTGAGTTTTTCCCATTGACCTCCATCCATATAAACCAAAATCTACCATATAACTCTGATGGGTATCGAGCTTGCTTTTTCTGCAATTCGAAGGCGAATTCTGGTGCTAATATGTACTATGCACCATGAGGCCCTACATATTTCTAACTGACCTTTTAGGTTTCTCTCTCCTATATATTTCTATGCAGATTCTTCTTCCTCGGGCCTAAAGCATATCTGCATAAGTCTACTACACTATGCCCAATCTTTCATTTCCTTTCTATGCACATCCCACCATCTAGTTGGAGTCACCTTTAAGAATAAATCTAGTGCCAACATCCTCTACTATTTGGGCACCTACAAATCAAATTCATTTATAAACATACCAATATCAGTCATTCCATCGTACCTGGGTGGATCACATAGCTCCATTCCTATCCAGCACAAAGATCGATTTATCTGTGCAAATCATCTAGTTGACACTTCATGCATCATGCGTTTCCAATTTTCTATACCGACTTATCAATATGATGCACATGAAATGATACTTCTCCGAATCAACATGCCATCCATTGTCAGATCAACATAGTCCTCCATCCGTGTAGTTAGATTGTATAAGTTTTCAATTTCCTTCCCTCTTCCTAGCCTTATGTATCTCTTCCCTTATGATGGGTTCAAAGGTGCAGTAACTTTCAAGTCCCCAACCTTGAAGATCATATCCTTCTTATTCAAGTTAACATTTTTTTGGTTATCGAATGGCCATTCCAATTTCATCAGTGTTGGATATGGTTGACTATCATCCACTATATCAATAAATTCAAAGTTTTCGAAGATGCACACCTCATCTATGTTTATAGATAATCTTATTAGTCACCCAATCAAAACTATCTTATGTTGATTCACAAGCCTCAACTGAAAAAGGGACCATACTAGCTCAGGTTCTCCCATCATCTCCCATCTCTGCTTAGGTAGAAAATTCACATCAGATCCTAAATACAAAAAAACATTATCCACATCCTACTCTCCAATCTACGCATTAAAAGTAAATTCTTCATTGGTTCTCTTCCTACGCAGTACTTTTTTTACCATTATTTGTGTGACTAGGGTGTCCCTTCCTTTTGTGTTGTGATCAATCATGTTATATAACATACTTAACATAGTTCTATCCTTCATTAGTTCTACATAAATCTTTAAGGACTCTGTCAGTGTACTTACTTGTGAACTTTATTTCTTTGGTAGAGCTCGACCTTCCATATGAGGCAATGATGATGTTGATTCTCCCCCATGTGGTCCAAGTATTTCATTTCTTGCACTCTGATATGTCTCTTTTTGTTGTTATGGATCGAATGCTTGTATAGTCCCTACTCACTTCCTTACCCACTACTCCATCTGGCTTCCTCAAGTTTCCATATCAGATCCTTTCTTAGCTCCTCCACATGTAACGACTACAATTTTTGGTCCTTCATTGTTCCTTTCAGCTGATATCATCTACACATTCTGATTCAGAGTATGATTTTGGTTTCCTCTGGCCTACCATTTTGCAACTATTTGGGGATAGTCCTCTCTCACATGATCTAGAGCTCTGCAATATGTGCACATTGTACACAAATTATGGGAATCATGAGCCAAGTGTCCATGTTGATTACAGTTATAATAGATAATCAGTCAGTGTTCTCCTCTACCAAAATTTCCTCTTCTCTGACCTCTACCAAATTTCCATCTATTCCCCTGATTGAACCCTCTTTGATTGTTATATTGTGCACCACCTCCTTCTATTTCTATATTCTCTTCTTGGATTCCATAAATATTTGATGTCTGCTCCCTTAGTAGGGAGAACGCACGAAAATCCTTCTCTTCATGCCCAACCAACTTTCAAAAGTTGTAAAACAAGTTGTTTGGTGTACTTTGATAATTCTATAGTAATGGGAACATAGTGGGGGGATGTCCCCATTTCTTACATATCTCATAGTATCCCCCCTGGTAATGGATTTGGTGCTCCAACTGCTAAATACTGCACGAATTTTGGGAATTCATCCTTGTGATGGCCCTCCATTTTGCATTTGGTACACCAAACTTATTCTTGTTTCTCCCTTCCTTTTGTAATTTCTACCAATTGAATTGTCAATGCAACCAACTGCATCTAAACCTGTGCCATTCCTCATGTATCTCCTGTCAGAGATGTCTCTAGTTTCATTGCAATCTCCAATGCCTAGGGTTGCGACATAAACTTCTATTGAATCAAGGGCCTTCAAATGTTTGGTAGAAGTATGTAAATGAACCACTCTTGATGTTGTTGATCTAGAATTTGTAAAGTCAATCTCCCCAATACATTCTTAAAGAGTTGATCAAAATCGCATACAGACTCTATTTGCACATGTTTGATCTCTTTTATCTCGGTGATGTACTGTGATTTTTATTTTGTATTTTTGAACTCCTTTAATAGTTCTTTCTTTATCTCTACCAAATTCCTAGCCTTTCTGGTAGGCGTAATGCCTTGTAACTTCATATACCATACTAGGACACAACCTCTAAATGTCGTTTTTAACTGCACAATTTTCATGTCATCATCTTGTATGTTTTTAGTGACCTAAATTATTTCACACACAAACAAGTGTTGTTCCGGGTCCTTTGACCCTACTCCCTTCAATTCTGGAAGTATAAGAGTATTATTTGCTCCCCCCAAGTTGGTTTGTGTAGTCCCTCCTCTTAGTGATGCTGGTGGAATCAGATTATAACTTTGACTCTGTGCATTGGTCCCACTATTCTGACTACTACTATTATGTACTCCTCTACTAACTATAATGTATTTTGACAAGTCTTCAAGTTTTATCTCTGATTGTGGTGACGCAAATGGGGTCATGGATTCAACATAGGATCATGTCTGAGTAGGATTTACTGGCTCTTATATTATTGGACTAGGCTAAAACCCCTATCCTTCTCCTCTTTTATATGGTATTCCTACGATTCAGACTAATGCATAAGGTTCTCTTTCCTTTGGCTCACTGTGTTTCTCTTCTCTCCCAACCCTAGTATTTTTCCTCTTGTACCTTCTTCCTTGGTGCAACTCTCCAAAAACGTAATCTTCCTCTAGTATGAGGCCTTCTTCCATACTCATTCCCTTCTTTCCTTTTTCATTTCTTTCTTCTCTCACATGACCCACTATCATCCTATGGCTCCCCCTATGTGCGTAAAGCCCTTTTAGCTATCAGACTTCATTATCATCACATTTTTTTCACATAACAACATTTTTATTCATGTATTTAATGATTTCAATAACCTTTTGCGTGGACCTTTTAAAAATACTATTTCTCCATCACTATATGTTGAATTCATATTACCAATTCAGGAGTCCAATTATTTGGTGTTGCAACAATAAACCTTCATGTCTTATCTACCAGCATTTCTAGCCACTTAGTCAGAATTTTTGGAAATTTACCAAAGAAAAATTCATGAAGGTCTATGAACATGTACCTTTTCATCCATTGCATTTCACTCATATAAGGGTTCATGTTCTCTTTTTGCACAAATTCCCATTCTTTTTGTTTCAACCAATCAGTGATATCCTTCTCAGTCAGCCTCCAAAACATCCCCTTAATCATAATTTCTCGGTCCCAACAATGGAACCATTTTCTAGCTTACTATGGTCTATGCATGGGTTGTAATACCCAAGGTTCTAGTTAACTATGACCAACAAACCCACAAGACATTGACCCTTTTGGCATCACCTACTTGCACAAATGAACTCTCACCTGAGGTATCTATGGGGACTGCAAGAACCAGGCTTCTACATGAGTAAGGGAAAGAGAAGCGGATATCCGAGTCATTATTCCTTCTTCTAGCTATGTGTTCTCAATTATTAGAGATATTATAATAGTCATTCATGAATATTGTACCATAATCAATCCATGACCTAAGTCTAGTCTATGAGCTACACCAACATCATTCATAAATGCACATAAACAAGTAAATAACACAAGATGTAAGATTATGTTTCAACTATGTATTTATTCATCTTATTGACTTATTACATTCTTGATTCTAGCATAATCTCTAGCTTTTATAGACTCTCCCGGCTATCTGTCTCTCTAGAATCTTTTTCACCCCACCCATTACATATTTATTCCCAAAATATAGGGTTTACATCCCTATTATATCTATCCAAAAATAACCCATTACAATGCATAGCATGGCCAACTTCATTTAACTAGTTGTTTGTTTTCTTTTATTTTTCTCGCTTTTTACAACTTTTGTATTGTTCTTCTATTTCTAGAAAGATGCATTTCCATCCTTTTCTCTTTCTCCTCTCACTCTCTTGATTTATCTTTATTTTTGTGTGCTCTCTTTGTCTTGCATTATTTTCTTCTTTATGTGCCCTTTCTTCTATGCCCTTTCTTTATGCTCAGTTTCTTTCTCCCAAAATTGCATCCAAAACTGCCTGTCCAACATATAGCTAAGGGGTGGCCAGTGGTAAATCCTTCAAGGATTTATTGTTCCTATGTTTGGGTGGAAAAGGGAACCCCTTTCAGTAGTCACAACACTATCTAATTTCTATATAAGTATATTTTGTTAAATCTCTGTAGTATTAATATTAGAGAAAATTATATAATATATTTTAGAGTTGTGTAAGTTTAAATTTATGATAAAAGTGGCTTTAGGAATTTAAGTAAAAGGAAGAGAATGTTTTAGTTGAAGCTCATTTGATTTAATTCCTTATCTCTTGACTATTTGTGTGTTAAAATAAGATTTATGAGAGTGAATGGTGTGGTTGACTGTGTTGTACAGTTTAATGCATGCTTTGGCAATGATGATTGAATAGTTAAAAATCTCTATAAAGAATCTAAAAGAAGAGAGGGTGATTTTATGCATAATAATGTTCTATTTTAGCTTATCCTCAAGCCTTATTATATAAAACTTTGAGTATATCAAATCTGGGTTTGAACTATAGGGAAATAACCCAAACATTTAAAAATGCAAAAATCATTATAAATAGGTAGTAAGGAAAATAGTTTTGGAATTATACATGACACTTCTTACTTGAATTCAAAGTAGAAAATCCCTTTAGATATCATTTGGTAATTGCAAACAATTATGCTAAACTAGTGTTAAATATCTTATAAATTTTGGAAGAATCCCCTTAATTTTTGGTGGGCAGTAAATCCTAGTAGAAATATCATATTTTACTATGAAGAAAATCATTGCCTTAGGACCAATTTCCTTAAATCTAAGTAAGGAAAGTAAATCTCAGAAAGAGGAAGTTTAATCCTTTACTTGTGAGGAAGGGAAATTATAAACCATATTTTAAATGGAGAAAAATCCCCTTGTGAATTTGATTTTATTTTAGTATTCTAAAATAGGAAACTATATATATATATATATCTTT
>JZKD02S1012278.1:879850-890595 GCA_000966675.3 Picea glauca
TGTCTTCTTTGTTTGAAGATTGTGTTGTTGCATCAATAGCTAGGAAGAAGTCTTTTTGTTCATAATTTTTTGCAGTGCATTTAGAGAATAAGTAGCTCATAGTTGAGTGAAAATTCCTTTATGTTTGCTGCATGAAATCTTAGCAAAATTGAAAAGAAAAAGAAGTCTTTCTTGGTGAAAAGTTGTTGATTTTTGCATTCAGTAAAAGTTTTTTGTTTCCAGCATTTTCATTCATTTTTGCTTTGAGTCTTCACACATCAACAGTTCCACCTTCATATCCCGTGATGTAAAAAATCCCATAAAAGAAACACTAATTTAAAATCTATTAGACTTTTGTTTGTAGGGTTCACAAACTAGTTCGGGACTAGGGCCTTGGACTGGGTTGGAGAGGAATCTCTCCAAGGCCACTCAAAACCAAACATTGGAGTCTATGATGGGGAGTGTAGAAGTCCAGTTTCGTGGAAGTTATCTGGGACCCCCCTCTAAGACAGGGGATAAACACGAGGTCGCGTAAGGAAAGGTAGCGGAGATAACCCCTCCAAAGCCGGTCCAAGCGTAGTGGAGAACACATATCGAGGATTTGTTTTGGGATTCTGTCGTTTACATTTTCCACGAGGCTTCGTGGGTCTCAAATCCATTCGAGTCCCTCAGTCATCTTCTGGACCATTTTCTCTCGATACCCTTGACAGGTTTTGGGCTTGATACCCTGCTCATTGTGGTCTACCCAACTATCGACTGTACCTGCCTGGTGATTGTTCGCGTGCTGGCAAACTAGTTGCCAATCTTTTTAGGGACATACACAGGTGACTGCGGGGGTATACCACGGTACCTAGGACAGACATCAGGCCACGCTTTGCAGAGTATACCTAGAGGGTGCTTCCTTTTTCGAGTTTCACTTGCACCGGTAAGTTGCTCTAGTGTTGGTTGTTGTAACTGTTCTTCAAAATAGTTAGTGATTGCTTGTCTTATCTCTTAGGGGCTTCTTTTTTAGTGTGTGTTACTGTTTGATCATGTAGAATACCTTAGTGTGTCTTGGATCTTCTCACACAGTGGAGGATCCTGAGCTCCGCCGGTCATGAAGGCTCCTGGGCCTGTCGCTGGTTATACTGGAGCCACCCCCGCCACCATTGAGGCGGAAGCTAGACCAATAAGGATCTTTCGAAGCAACCAAGTTACAAACCATTGTACCCGAACAACTCCCAGAGGAATCAATCGCCAATATTGGCTCGGTTGAAACCCCAACCACTGATACTTGGCCATCGGTCATTGTACCCATCCAGTTTTACGAATGCCTGTTAGTGCCTCACACAGTTATGGAACCAAACACTGTTACTTCTTCTGGGAATTCTTCCATTCCCACCACCGTTGCTACCACAGGAGAAGCATCTCCTAACTTGCTGTCATCGGCTCGAGCCACTACGATCTCGACTGCAACTATGTCGCATAGTGGACGGACCCCATTTATCGTGGCGGCCACACCTCCCTTCACACCTAGTGCGACAAGCCCTCTGTTCTCATACGGTATGCCTAGTTCGGGTACAAGTCCTGCACTCACTTACTCCACTTTACAGAGTTTGGGTCTGGGGGCAGGGAGCTCTAACGCTCCTTTGCAAGGTCAACTTGGGGGCATTCCTGCCCCTTTTAATGGTTTTCCTTACGCTGGAGGTCATATCTCTCCTTCGTCCCCTTCGCTTGGTGGTCTGCATCAGCAGTCTACCGGGTAGCCTGCACACACGAGTTCATTTGGAGCCAGGAGTCAAGGAATACCTTCGCAAACTCTGTCGGTAGGTTCGTCACTGTTTGTTTGGAACGAGACGTTTCGTAACAACACTTTCGCATCCACTGCTTTCCCATCTGAGGGCACTCCCATCTTTGGACAGTCTACTCCGGTGCAGGGTACTATGCCTACGCCGGGGGCACATATAGCAGGACCTTGGAACTCAGGACAAGGATCCGTTCCCTCCTCTGGAATGTTGTTCTGGGGTAATTCTTTCCACAGTCAATGGAACCCTGGACAGACTTCCATGCCTCTCCCATCAGGACCGGCATGGGGTAATCCTTCCCAAAGTCCTTCAAACACGATGGACGCCCAACATCCTATGTCCTTTATGGGGAATTAACCAATGATGTCTCCACAGATGCAAAATACTTACACTGGTCAGGGCCATGGTTTCTACCAGAATCTAGGCTAGCAGCCAAACTTTTCCTGGCAACCTGGTGCTAGTCAAACTCCAGGACCCTTTTTCCTAGGCTACCAACAACAACCCAAACTACCATTCCTGGTGACGTTACACTTGCTAGATTTGACAAGGTTGTTAAATGATCCTATTTGTCACGATCCATGTTGGCTGCCTATGCCAACGAAGTTGCCTTCGGACATCCCAATGTTCGAGGCCAAGCCTAACGAAGATCCAGATGATCATGTGACTACTTTCCATATTTGGTGTTCATCTAACTCATTGAAAGATGACTTTGTCCAGTTGCGATTGTTTCAATGCACTCTTATCGGGAGTGCCGCGAAATGGTACATCGAGCTTGATCGCTCAAGATACTCTTATTTTGGCGAACTGGCTATGGCCTTCCTTAACCATTTCTAGTTACCTGTGAGATACGACGCGGGCACGGAGCTGCTTGCCAATTTCGAACAGATGACAGCAGACCATATCTCTGATCATATCTGAGAATGGAGACGCTGAAAGAGTCTAATCAAGTACCAGTTCCACTAGCATTCCTATTGGAGTGGTTCCTTAAGTCTTTAGTTCCTCAATTATCCAAAGACGTTGCGACTTCAGGAGTTTTCTTCGAAGAAGATGCCATCATGAGGGCTCAACAGTTTAAGCTTATCTATTCTCAGTCTGGTTTATTGTACAACATCCTACCAGATGCACCATGATCGATACTGGATAAAACTAGACAGAGAGTCGGACCACATGCCAATGGTATCCTTGGTTCGGCACAAACCAAGCCCGCTGAGAAATTGTCAAAACAATTGTAACAGTTATCTATACAACACTCAGTGACCAGCCAAACTACTGCTTTGGCTAATCCTCCTACCCAAACGTCGGAAGTACACTCCATGCAGACGACTAACCCCAAGGCCACCCAACAACCTGAAGGGAAGAAAAAACAATGAAGGAAGGGTAAGGGGGAGAAAAAACCCACTGATAATGATAGCGAGGGCACCACGGAAAAGCGGAAGGTGAGGTATCTATGCAACTTATGTGCAGAAGACCACCCGACCCATCTATGTCCTCGACTTGCAGAGGCCCAGAAGTTTGTCACACAGCAACAACATGCCGTGTTGACTAATCCCTTTTAGCATGGGAAAAATTTAACTCAAGCCTCTACAAGTGCCGAAGGGGGCAGCCAGGAAACCTGCTCTCCTCCAAACAACTCCTCATCCGTGAATGTATATATGGTTAGAGATGATGCTTTAATCACAACTAGGGTGCACGACTATAGTAAACGAAGCACCTCTGAGAAGGGTAAAGAAGTCAAGATCCCATCTCTTCCTCTACAGATCAAGAAGTCGTTGGGTGAAACAATGACATGCATTCCAAAGGGTGCGTTTAAGAAAGCTTCTCACAACCCAAACGCAAGGGCTGCCCAAAATTACTCTGTGGTGGAAGATTTATCACAAATCCCTTGTGTGATGTTCTCTTTGGATGTCCTCCAAAGCTTCCCTGCTCAAAGGAAATCCTTGTTGATTGCTTTAGGCTCTACTGAGACTTGTAACCCAGACACCATCATGTTATATATGACCGACTTGAAACCTTGTCTGCCTTACCACGTCGCGTTTCAGATAGTAGTGGCTCATCCCACGAAAAATTTTACACGGAATATATTCCGCACGGTGGTCGACGAGGGAACTTCAACTTGCGTCATGTCGTTAGCATGTTGGAAAGCCATTGGTCAACCTACTTTGTCTCCATCACCTACTCTCCTTACTGCGTTCGATGGTCATTCTTTCCGACCACATGCTATCATTCCTTCTTTCCCTGTGCAGTTAGGAGGGAAGACCGTGTGCGTTGAAGTAGAGGTAGTCGATGCTCCCCTCGACTATAAACTCTTGTTAGGTTGGAGTTGGACTTATGCTATGCAAGTTGTGGTTGCTACAGTTTTCCGAGTCTTGTTGTTTCCACACGAGGGTTGGATAGTGACCATTGATCAATTGTCCTTCTCTAGACCTGACCCAGCTTTGGGGGCATCCACGGTTCCCATGATTGATAATCCTCAACCCAGTGTCGTTAACGTAGGAGTTGGTTTGTGCCCATCCTTAATGGGTACCTTTGATTACCCACCTCCTCATAACGATGTCAAGTTTATATCAAATCACTACAAGGTTGAGATTTTTCACGTTTCGTCATTCTGCAGGACTTACTTTGAGGATCTGTGGATTCTTCCTTCCCCATTAGCCCCATTGGATGAGACGGGGCACTCCAACATGTCCATGCCCTTGTCGGTTGTTGAAGTAGAATACTCTTTAGTCCAGCAAGCTTCAGCTAACCCTGATCTGACTCCCACACAAGAGTTGGATCCACTTCCCGAGCCTATTTGGGCTCAGGGTTCTCTGGCTACCACCGATTTGTTAGACTTAGTCTTGCCTTCCGACGAAGCAGTGATCGAAGCGATGACTAGTCCGGACAAACCTTGGGAAGATCTTCATCACAGATCATATTTCCTCCCAGAGTTAAACCGAATCACGGCAGGAGAATTCACTATCACCATGACGGGAGATCAGCCATGTCCTATTAACCTCTTAGCTACACAGGCAATTTATGTTGAGGGCAATATGGCGACTATCGCTGAAACTATACCTATCAATATCTCCTGAAACCATGGCATTGTGGAAAATGTCTTCATTGGAGCGGATTGCTCCCCCAAAGAGATTCAAATTTACACGGATCTTTTCAAAGAATTTTGTGACGTTTTTGCCTGGTCTTATGAGGAAATGCCAGGCATTGATCCGAAAATAGTTGAACATGAAATCAAAACGTATCCTGATGCTAAGACTATTCTACAAAAACTTCGCCAGTTAATCCTAAGAAAGCAGCAGCCATCAAGAGTGAGGTTGAGAAATTGCTCAAGGCAGGTTTCATTTACCCTATTCATTTGACTCAATGGGTGTCAAACCCCGTGCCAGTCGATAAAAAACAAGGCACGATTCATGTATGTACCAATTTACATGATTTGAACAAGGCATGTCCAAAAGATAATTATCCAACCCCATTCATCGACTAGATCATTGATGAATGTGCCGGTTGTGAAGCCTTTTCATTCATGGATGGTTTTTCGGTCTATAACCAAATCCAAATCAAACCTGAGGACCAACACAAAACAACATTCATTTGTCTGTGGGGTACATTCACCTATCGTAAGATGCCTTTTGGCCTAAAAAATGTTGGAGCCACTTTCCAGCGGGCCATGTCTTTTGCGTTTCATGGCCTCAAACATATAGTCGAGTCCTATCTAGATGATTTAGCATCATGCTCTCGCAAGTGAAAGGATCATCCTATGCACCTCCGATTAATCTTCGAACGTTGTCGCTACTTCAGGATTCGCTTGAATCCCAACAAGTGCAGATTTTGCATCACGTCAGGACGTTTGTTAGGTTTCATTGTCTCAACAATAGGGATCATGGTGGATCCTCTTAAGGTGGAGGCAATAACCCAGTTTCCCCTCTGTTGCACAATATTACAACTTCAAAGTCTTCAAGGGAAGGCAAACTTCTTACGATGCTTCATCGCCACCTATGCCAAAATCACCAAGGGATTTATGCGTTTACTGAAGAAAGATGTTCCCTTTTTTTGGGACGAGGCCGCTCAATGCTCTTTCGATGCATTAAAACACACCCTCACCACCGCGCCTCTGCTACGACCACCTAATTATAACAAGGATTTCCTATTATATCTGGCTGTTGCAGAGTCAACTATAGGCATGGTTTTAGTTCAGGAAGATGATTCTTTTTCAGAATACGTGATCTATTACCTGAGCCAAGGCCTCGTAGGACCGAAACTTAATTATTCCCATCTAGAAAAACTTGCGTTGGCAGCAGTTCATGATGTTCAATGGTTCCGTCACTATGTTCTGTTTCGCAAGACCACCATCGTTGTTGTCATGAATCCATTCCAGTACATGTTGACACGGGGAGTTATCGGCGGAAAAATAAGTAGATGGATGGTCATCCTCCAAGAATTTGACTTAGAATTCATTTCAGTAAAGTCCAAGAAGTCATTGGTTCTCGCAGAACTTATTTCAGAACTTCCGGTTGAGTCAGGTGATGTGGTGCCTGAGGAATCGCCTATCCAGGGGAATATGTTTTTGATTGAATCGTCAGACTCCTGGTACGGAGATATACTGATCTATCTCTAGACTTTGAATTGCCCCACCTCTACTTCTCGTGATGAGCGTCGGTGGATATGCCATCAGGCTAAGAATTATCTCATACTCAATGATACGTTGTATCAGAGAGGTGTAGACTGCATCTTGCTTCGATGTCTCACTCATTAGGAGGCCGTCATAGTGCTCAATGATTGTCATACAAGAGCCCGTGGCGGTCACTTATCTGTGTTGGCAACAACCCAAAATATTTTACGAGCAGGTTACTTCTGGCCCACACTTATCAAAGATTGTATTGATTCGGTCAAGAAGTGCCATCCATGCCAAATATTCTCTCAGAAGATGAGGGCACGTCTAGCTCCTATGTTTCCTATCATCACAATTGGTCCCTTCACTAAATGGGGGATTGATTACACTACATGCAACCCCCCGTCAGCAAGGGGGCACCGCTATATCATAGTAGTTGTCGACTACTTCACTAAGTGGGTCGAAGCTATGCCAACGTTTAAAGATGATGGAGAGACTACAACTCTCTTCTTATTTAACCAAATTATAGCAAGGTTCGACGTCCCATGAGAGATTGTCACTGACCATGGCAGTCACTTTCAGAATCAAATGATGACTGAGTTAATGTCAAATCTTGGGTTGTGGCAGGAACATTCATCACCTTACTACCCCCAAGCCAATGTGCAGGTGGAAACTGAAAAAAAAATGCTTAAGACGATTCTACAACGAACTATCAACTCAACCAAGTCAAACTGGCATTTGATGTTATACTTGACATTATGGGCTTACCAAACATCAGTTAAGACTGCAACTAGTTTCTCACCTTTCCAACTCGTTTACGGTCTGGGGGAAGTCTTTCCCATCAAATGTCAAATCCCATCTCTAAAACTGGTAGTACAGTTATTGCCAGACGCTTCTCCGCTTGAAGAACGGTTAGTACACCTTGAGAAACTTAATGAATAGTGTCGCGATGCGGCCCTGGCCAACGAGGCTCATAAACATAAGGTCAAGTGTCAATATGATAGGTCCATTCATCCTTGGGTTTTTTTTTGAGGGCGACCTTGTCCTGGTCTATGACCAAGATAAGGACCCCTTGTGGGCAGGAAAGTTTAAACCCATGTGGTTCGGACCCTTCATTATTAAGGAGGTTTTAAAAAAGGGTGCTTATCATTTGGTCAATTTTGAAGGGAATCCTTTGGCAGAGCCTAGAAATGGGCTCTACCTCAAGAAGTATTACTCATATAATGGTCACTGTGGGTAACTTTTTGGAACATATGTATAGTCTTTGCACTATTACTTTTTGACGTTTCTTTTAAAAAGTGTTATGGACGTGTCATTGATGTTTTCTTTCGTCAATATGGTAGATGTCAAGTGAATTCGAGGTGTTCATTGGGTATGCGGATGGTGCTAGTCGACACACGCGGAGGCTTGCCTTCGCAGCTTGGGTAATCTTTACACCACAGGGTCAGCTGTAATCTTCCGGAGGTATATGCTTAGGTGACACCACGAATAATGTTGCTGAGTATAGCGCAATTATTGAGTTGCTTCGTGACGCTTTGTCATTGGGTATCTCTTGTCTCTGGGTCTATCTAGATGCTCAACTGGTCATGTCATAGCTAAACAGAATATACCGGGTGCATGACCCAACTTTACACTGACGATTCCTTAGGGTACGTCTCTTAGAACACAACTTTGATTATATCACATATTTTCATGTTCCTAGGAGTTTAAATCAAATCACAGATACTCTAGCTAATCACATTTTAGAATGGCATCTTTCTAACATATAAGAAGATCATGAACATAAACATGTAAATACATTCTTGTACACATAATCCATAAGACACAAAAAGAGATAAAAACCATATATAAACATCATAAAATCCTCAGAGTACATAGATGGGCACAAGCACCTCAAAAGTGGGAACAGTAACGATTCACCGGGCTTATGCCCTCAAAAAATATATACAATAAGGTGCTCGTGGCACATAAAGAGTCTAAAAGTCTGTTCAGGGCCTATGGGCCCTGTTATAATCATCTACAGCACGGGCTAAACACCTAAACAATCGGACCCATGTCCGAGGTTCCCCCACAACATGAGTCTGCATGGATGATGGCAGTTCCTCTATCTCGACCATGGGAACTGTGTGAGTGAGCATAGTGAAGTTCTGCTCAATCCGGCTAAGAACCCTCTCGGCCCCTCCTGCTGGGAGGTTCCCTGCTACTGCTACTCCCCCAGCGGCGGCAGTTGCATCTTCTGGCCATGGGCGATGCCTATTCTGTGCATAGTCTCCAGGTCACACGGGTCCCACATCTGCATGAAATAAACGTTCACTCATAAAAAACTATGGTATACAAAAACATGATATATATATATATCAAAAAAGACATAAAAATTACATATGCAAAAAAAAAAAAAACTATATAGGTGGAGACTTACCCATCTCCCCTCGCTCCTCACCAGGAGGCACTGGTATCGCTGGATATCTGGAGAAGTCGATCCCCGCATATGGGTAGTCCTCAATAGCCAGTATCTGCCATGACAGCCAAGAAAAAAATTCGTCGTTGAAGGCCTCTACGGTCCTTCCACCACCCTGTCGTCGCAGTAATGTTGCCCATCTGCATACTACGGGGAAAGTAGCCAGATGTCCTCGTACTGTCAGCCAAGGACTAAAACATGGAACTCTCTTGAAGAAAAATGAACACAGGATGGTCCCAAACTCGAAGTTCCAGTGTGTTCGTTGTCTGCAAGCTGTCAACTGACCCGTCATACTCGCTAGTAGTGTGGTACTCCAATCAAAAATTTGTGCATTCATGCACTGGATTGCACAGTTCATCTGTGCACGCAAATCCTGATGCACGGCTGCGGAGCCGGTAATCCGCCCAATGAGTGATAAAATAGTCTGAAGGGTGAGGCTGGTAATCCTACTAATGGGTACCGAGGAAGTTCTTTGATCGGTCCCAGCCTCACAATACTCCTCTATCAACTCCGAGACTTTGCTCAGCCCCACAGGAAAAGTCTGAAAGTTGACTGGTTCCCCTCTCCTCGAGAGGCCAATCAAAAAGTAAATATCCTCGATGGTGGGCGCCAAGGATTGCCTCTCTAGCATGAAAGCCACTGCATCAGGGTGCCAGTAATCAACCAAGGCATTCAGTAGCCTTGGTTGAGCGCGCATAAACGAACACAAAAAGATTTTTACCAAACCACACTGCATCAACACAGCCATAACGTTCGGATCTGCAACCACTAACTCATTGGCGACCTCATGCTCCCTTTCCCTCCACTGAACATACATCCTGCCAACACAACAAAGAAAAAAAGGGGGGATCAGTACTTGTTTAAATCAATTTTTTCACCACGCGAGGGGTACCCGCAGCCTGTAGAGGCGACAGTCGTGGGTACCCGCGAGCAGGATTTTCCCTGCCCACGGGTACCCGCGGGTTGTCCCTAGACAACCCGCGTTTGCCTAGGGACGACCTCTTTGAGGTCGACGCCCACCCCCAAAATCAATCAAATGCAACAAATAAAGTATTGAATAACAAGAAAAGGGAGTTTGTACTTACTTGGTCCAAGCAGAAGTCTGTTTCGTCCACTGTAGCTCCCGGAATCACGATCTTTGGCAAAGGGGGTCTTTTGGCTCTAGAGTCAATTTCCAAATCAACAATGGTGATAATGAGCTGCCAGCTTCTATTTATAGACTGTTGGCCTCTTTTTGTCACTTTTTTGGGCCCCTTTATCAGTTTCTTTATACCAAAAACCATTTAGAGTGATCCAGGAGTTATTTGGGAGGGATTTGATCAGGTATTGGGACAATTTTTACTGAGTTTCGAAAAATAAAAAAAAAATTATGTTGACAGTCCATAAAAAAAAATTTCAAAAATCAACTTGAGCATATAGGGTAGGATTTCATCCCAACTGTTGTCTCTCATTGCCTTTTGTTCTTATGACATAAGATCGATCCCATCTGGTTGTGACATGGAACCATCATATCTACTATAGTAGTGTCACAACTTGATGGTAGAGCTTACCACAACATGGATGCCCTAGGTAGGTCCTGGTCACATTATGGTGTCCATGTCGTTTCTAACAACATTGTAGGCTCGGGAGTCCGTATAGTCTTTCCTGAATACAAGTTTGAGCCTCATTCGCATGGGTCTTTTTCACTCTTTGTCTTACCCTCCGGACTCCCACAATATAACGGGTCTCCTTTTAAGCCCTTTTTAGACCCTCTAAACATGAAAAGGTTGCCGAGCGATCTTGTGTCCTTTCATGCTCGTTAAACTAAAATTTGAAGTCACGTCTGTCCGGCGGTAGTTTACCCCTTTTTCGGTCTGGACGGTCAACTGTACGAACAAAGGAATACTCTATTGAATTCCAATTCTTTAGAAGAGTATCCTCA